>CAUJRU010001766.1:0-116537 GCA_963277665.1 Viscum album
TCTGTGAAACTTGGCCCATCATCGGCGTCCAGATCTCCATGGTCGATGTTTTGGTAAGGGTTGTGCACATATCTCCTTAGCAGAGATACGTGGAAGTTGTCATGCACCTGGTGCAACTGAGGTGGAAGCTCCAAGTGGTAATCCACCTAGCTCACTCTGATGAGGACCTGTAATGGTCTGATGAATCTTGGAGATAACTTTCTGCCTCAGCCAAATCCCCATAGACCTCATCGAGGTGAGACCCATAGAAAGACGTGGTCACCATCCTCGAACTCTAGAGGTCTCTGCCTCTTGTCAGCATAAGACTTATGCCAGATCTATGATATCTTCATCTTCTCCTGGATGGTATGCACTGTCTCTATGGTAACTCATACCATCTCTAGTCCCACCAATGCTGACTCCCCAGGGTCTATCAAGCACAAGGGTGATCTTAAATGTCATCCGTAGAAGGCCTCAAAAGGTTCTAGCCTGATGGTTGTGTGATAGCTGTTGCTGTACGCAAACGTCCAAATGGAATGTGATCCTCCCAGTTGCGACCGATGTTGAGGACACATGCATGGATCATATCCTCAAGAGTCTTAATGGTTCTCTCATTCTGACCAACCGTCTGAGGATGGAAGGTGGTACTCAGACGAAGATATGTCCTGAAATCCTCCAGCAACCCCTTCCATAGCTGGGAAGTAAATCATACTTCATGTTTAGAGACAATAGATGAAGGTACTCTATGTAGCCACACAATCTTATGCACGTAAAGGTATCACATTCTCTCTATTAGACCCTACCCTCTAATAGTTTGGGAGTGGGCTGACTTGGTTAGTCGGTCGAGGATCACCCAAATTGAGTCGTGACCCCTGGATATACGTGGAAGACCCATCACGAAGACCATTGATATCCCATCCCCATTCCTCTCTAGAACCTCTAAAGGCTCTACCAAGCCTGATGGTACCTAGTGCTCCGCCTTCACTTGCTAACAATTGAGTAATCAAGGGACAAACTTCGCTACTTCCTTCTTCATAAATGGCCACCAGTGATGTCATCAGTGGTCTATATACATCTTCGCCACACCTGGATGTACCGCTAGAGGAGAAGTTTAAAACGCCCTCAAAACATCCTCCTGAAGTGATACTAGTACCATGGTACATCCTTTGAAGAGGATGACATGCTCCCAATCATCAGAAAATCCATCAGGTGCATGCCTTGTGGATATCTGAGCACGTCATGTCTCGCTGTCAGCGTCCCCATTTTGTGCCTCACTGACTCACTGAAAAAGTGGGGTAGTGAATATAAGAGACTATGGAAAGGCTACTCCATCTCTATCCACAAAGGATATTTGTAAAATGGATAGCTTCTCTGTCACCACTCCTTGAATCCGTATACTAGACCCCCTACTGAGTGAATTTGCAACAATATTCCCCTTCCCAAGAGTATAGAATATCTCGATGCTGTAGTCCTGGAGGAACGCAATCCATCTATGGTGTCTCAGATTTAGGTCCTTATGATAAAAGATATACTTGAGACTCATGTGATTAGATTACATGGTAAAATTGTAACGCCTCGACCCCAGCTACCCAGAGCGGGTGCATTACTTCGTAACATTGGCATGATCACAAAAGATCAAGTCTCGAACGACCAATTTTTTTAGTATCCTTGGAAACACTAGATAAATTCATAAATGTTACATTACATCACAAAGTGAAAAACTATAATAACATAGTCTCCATAGTCCACACTTCTATCCTCTTCGGATTATCCCTGCAGGTCATTCATAAAATACTTCTTCACATCCTGGAAAATATTAAAACATTGAAAGGGGTGATCTCGGATGCTCAGTAAGGTTAACAATATAGCGGAAGCTTTCATAAATAAACATTAACATTTAAGTAAATGTATAACTAAAACAAAAGCCTTTTAAACTTGAACTTCAACATAATATGGCAAAAGTAAAATGAGATAATGCCATTCACTTTTTCACATGGTTATTCTACTGGTCGAATAATCACATGCAATATTAATAACCACTTTCATAATGATGGAATGCATAATGCCAGACTATCATAACCACATAGCCAAGGCCTCGTGCCAAGACTACAAATACGATTTTGTCAAGGCCTTGTTCCAAGACACTAGTTTGTCTCATGAGACCTGCCGATGCATTGAGGAGCTATAGCGGGCTCCACCCGTCACTTATTATGTCCAATGCATTCCTCATATTAATAGGTTTAAACATTTCATAAACCATAACATAATCGTATCGCATAAAACTTGAATAAAGGAAACATAACATTTCCAAATTTCAATAACAAGATAACAATACAACACATTGATATAATAAAAACTCTTTCAAAACCATTTTCAATACCAAAATAAAAGAAAAGTAAAACATGGTATTTATTTTTTATTTAAAAAAAGGTATGGCTTGTAGAGGAAGCCGAAACTCAAATAGTGGTCACAGCGGCGGAGAAGTCGTTGTCGCCGCATACGTACGACAAAAAAATTCTATTTTGTCGTTTAGTAAACGCTTAGTATAAAAGAGATTCCTTTTGAATAAACGTAAAAGTCAAAGGGGTTTATACACCGTATAAAAGAAATTATGTATAAAACCAAATATGCCTCAATGAAAGGGGATTGAGACGAAGTCCTTAAAAAGATCATTTTTTAAGTAAAGTACATCTATAATGTGTATTCACTATAAGTACACATAAATAATGTACAAATACAATATAGGACATAATAATATCATGACATAATTTGAAAGTAGTAGATTAACCCAACGAATGAAAATTGGGTTAAGAAATTCCCTTACCTTGCGTCCTGTCCTGACTCGACCGTTCATTAACCTCCTGAATAATAAAATAGAGTTAATTCCTATTTACTTAAGAACCGTTTTCATGTTCATTATTCCTTTTATATCCCTTATTACAATGTTATGAACATTATGTAATTATTTAAGTTAATAACGGTCGTTTTGTCGATCATTGGTACTTGAGTCAAAAATAAACTTCCTATAATTTCAAGTTGTTCATGTGGTGAAATATACATTATATCCAGAATTATATTCATGATTTAGATATCATATATATGATATATATCCAGTATATACATTCATTCATAATTTCACGTAACATTAAGAGGTACGAAATGAAATGCACCGTTCATGGAGACGGTAAGTCGTACGTACGCATGAACGCTACTTTCTTTTCTATTTCGTATTTAATGGAACGGAATCAAAATGATATAAATTTATAATATAATTACAGTATAATATAGTGTATAATACCTTTTAATCCATCCTTTATACATCCCACATATGGCATTAACGATTCAAATCACTTTGAGGGGGCGGTAGTCCGCATTTCCTAAAATGAAATTATCGCGTTTTACCCATAATGAAAATCATAAAGTATGACATAAATGAGAAATACAGAAGCATAAGTAAAACATAAACACATTATATATCATATATAAATATAGTGACATCTTAATGGCCACCTTTGAAGGTGTTATATGAGTGTTGAACAATCATCGTTTCGTGTGGCAGAAATTTGCCATCCACAGAAACCGTATGTTCTTTAACCATTAAGTGTAGGTGTGTGTAAGTGTAGCTCGAATAATTTTTATAAAAACATCCTAGTATATTTAGGATACTGGTTTGTTACAAAATAAATGAATAAAAAGAGTTTAGGGGGTTGGAGAAGAAAAATAAAACAGAACAACATTAGAGAAGACATTACCTCAAAATCAGGTAACTCTTTTTGATTTGAGCCAAGGGCTTCCTTGAGAAGAGTTCTGCCCAAAGTGCGGCTTCTAGGAGTAAGAGGGGGAAGTTGGGAGATTATTGGGGCAGATTTAGTCTGAGCCAAAAGGCTTGATGGTGTGAATAAGGTGGTAGAGGTGGGGGCCTGTTATAAGTGGAGAGGAGAGGCTCTTTTGGAAAGATTGAAATGTTACATTATTACACAATTCTTTTCGGATTCTAAAGGTCCCACACTTATATAATTCGTGGATAAGGTGATAAGGGTTGTAAATATACCCATACAATAGTCTTTGGACAAGTTTAAGCCTTAGATTTTACATTATCTTTTCATTTTATTAAAATCGTTAAATAATGAGGTTATCGCTGCATCATAATGATGTCATAAATAATTTAATTTATTTAATGTCTAAAAATTATAAAAAAAATACTATGATGTATTAAATCTTATTATCTTTCTAATGAATATTTATAGTCAAAATTTGGACTTGTTTAACCACACTTAAAAACTATTTTAGTAAAACAACTCATGTTTGTGTCAATTTAATTTTAACATTAAATAAATATATATTAATGTCATTTTCCAACCAAAGTGACTCCATGGGGTACCCAATTTGACCCATGGATTTTCTTGGTCGGCCATGACTCATCCAATAGGAGTAGGACAAGTTTCAGGCTCATCTCATATTATTAAAACATTATTTTTACCTTAAACTACACTAATTACCTCGAATCACGATTAAGAACTTAAATGTTACTATTCACCAAAAATTATTTTAATCTCATTGAACCACATTTTACTTCATAATGACAACCATGTATGTCGGATTTTTGAAAATAAAATCACAGAAGTGGTAATATTTCATTTTAACGAAAAATCAGTTTTTAACAACCACTTAGTGGGTTCACTATTCATCTAAAATTGAAGTTCTTCAGAATAAGGCCAAAATTTCACCCTAAGCTATAATTGATATTCCGAATTCAAAAATGATGCCTATTATAAAAAATTCCAAACATATAAGTTTCATTAATTAATTTCATAATTAATTCCCGCTGTTACAACAAATAGCGTGTTTTTAAGAAATAATTTATATCAAAAGATTGGCAATTGTTTATGTCCAATTTCAATGTTAAATTAATTCTAATGACCACCATTGGATAAAATGGTAAAAATATATTCTAATTATACTTTAAAACCACTAAATAGTATAATTTATCACTATAAATTATTTTTATTAAAAAATTGGTTTTTATGTATTCTTCACTATTCATAAAAAAATAGTAGTTCTCAGAAAAATACCAAAAATTCAACATAGGCTAATTTCAATATTCCGAATCAAAAAATGAAGTCCATTTTGATAAATAAAATTTATAAAATTTAAAAAGTAGGTATTACTATTCACAATGGCTAGTGTAATTTGTTGTGGTGTGTGTTAGAGCTCGAGGTTGCGTACAACACACGCTATTGCATTATTGAATGAGAAGCGTATCGTGGAAGCTCGGGGTGTTACATTCTCCCCTCCTTCAATAAATTGCGTCCTCGCAATTTGAAATTTTTTCTTTGAAAATAAAAGGTTAAAAATAGAAAATACCTTTGTGGAAAACCCACATCGGAAATAAGATTAATAAAATTTTTCCTTAATAAGAGGGAAAGGGAAATGAAAGAGTCACCACCCAATTATGATATCGATTAGGAGAACATTGGTGGCAATTAGAGACATATAATTGGAAGAAAAACGTAAATATATGTAGGGAGTGATTGAGGTCATCAATCACAATCAACTGTCAAATTGAGGGCCTCAAAGCCTTCAATCTATGTTGATTTAAAGTATCATCAGTTCAACAAGACATAATGTATTAGGATAACACATTTTTTGTTTTAATATCCCTTTACTAAAGTTTAAGAATTAATTTATTCATTGAATAAGAGATAGGTATATATATAATTATGCTTGAAAATTAGAGTTTCAACCTTCAACACATCTTTCACTCAAAAAGATAATAGAACTCAATAATATTATACTTATCCTAATTGTATAAGGTTCCAAATGTTAACACATACCATTTATATTATTAAAATTATTTTGTAATAACAAGGGACTTCCTGTAGGCTAGTGGTAGGAAATAAAGGCCTGTCACACTATGATTGTGGGTTCGATTCCTGCAGCTTTGTCTGACGCAACGGGTTATGCCCCACCTTGCAGGTTTTTCTTTTCCTAAAACTATAATATTTCAAAAATAATCTTCATAAAATTTTTAACCTTTAACAATACTATCCAAAGATCAACTTAATCCACTCCAACCTTTATAGTTATCTAAAATACCTCTGTCCAGACTTTCTCTAAAAGGACTCTTAAATTCAAAAATCAATTTATCAGATTCCCCAAACTAAGTAAAGTTTCTCTTATTGTCACATACTAAAAATATAATTACCTTCATCATATTAAAACAAACTGAAATCAACAAGTACTACAGTACAATCCTTATATATATATATATCACATTATTCTAATAACCAGAATATAATCCATGAGTCCAAAAGCACCAATACATTAATTATTCTTCTTCAACTGTAGTAACAGCATAAGATTGTCCTTCATCCCTTGGCCTTTTCTGAGGTAAGTTTCCCTGACGCATAGGACATTCATTTTCATAATGACCCATTTCTCTACAATTATAGCATTCAACATTGATAGCATCTTTCTTTCCTTTGCAATCACGAGCCTGGTGACCCTTTTCTCCACATTTATAACAAACTCACATTCCTTTTAGACAAGTACCAGGGTGATTCTTCCCACAATTATCATATAATGGAAAATCCCTCTTTCACTTTTTCCCTTTATCTATCTCTTGTTCCACCGTTCTCTTCTTCTCTTGCTTTACTTTGTTGTCATAAGAGTTAGATAATTCCTTTTCTGTCTTGATAGCACACGAGACAATATCTTCGTATGATGAGAAGAATTGTGATACTAAAGCTCGACAGAGAAATGGTTTTAACCCATAAAAGAAACGATCAATCTTACTCCTTGGGTTACGTATATAATCGGCAGCATGCCTCACTAACCTTGTAAAGTTAGCCTCATACTTTGCGACATTCTCATCCTCCTTCTGCCTCAGACTCAGAAATTTCATTTCCATATCTGCTCGATGGTCATGAGGAAAGTATTTTTCTAAGAAAAGCTATTTGAGCTCCCTCAATTCCATATTCGATACGTCATCATCTTCCTTTGTGTTTTGAATCAGCGACCACCACTGATCGACATCTCCAGTGAGGCGGTAAACTGCCATGAAAACCTTCTCCCTTTCGCTACTCCCCAAGGCATGGAATATTTTCTCTAAGGAGTTTATCCATTGCTCAACAACTAACGTATTTGTACCACCATTGAAAGTTGGTGGTTGTTGCCTCATGAAGCGGTCTAACATTGATCCTCCACGTTGCGGATCAGGGTGCTCCATACGAGTAAGGTTATTATTCATAACCTGAGTGAGTTGTCCCAGTATGGTAATAAGTTGATCAGCACCAGTTGTATCTCCAGCTCCACAATAATTATCTTGAGCAGGAGGGCAATCCCTACACGGAGGGCGTGCATTGATATGGTTTTCATTCCTTCCACTAGGCGCCATTTCTAAACAATGGCATAAACTATATTAGTTTATAAATCAAAATACATAATTCCATACTTGTAAAACACTTAACACTAATTGAACTATTTATGGATATAATCCATAACCATAAAAATGCTTTCTTCGAGGAACTATATACTCATAACCCTTCATAGTGGTTAGTAAAGAAAATGAGAATTATCCTAAGCATATCCCCCGGGAGTGTCGTAACCAAGAGTGCGGCAAGCCCCGTTGCTGTGCACCAGTTCCCGTTCGAGTCTAGCTCAAAGAGGTGTTTCCGGGTTTTTCCCCTAGGAACATCTGTGCCAGAGCCGCCTCTACCTGATCGTATCCAGACATGGTTGTATTGCTCGGAAAACTCACAAAATCTCTACAATACCAAAATTCTAGGAAGTTCTTCTATACTAATCATAAAAGTTCATCTTAGGTCTACGTGCTCTAATCAGAGTTTATCTAAATCTAGCTTCCATGGTTTGTACTAAACTTCCTATGATACCAACTATAACGCCCCGACCCCAGCTACCCAGAGCTGGTGCATTACTTCGTAACATTGTCCTGATCACAAAAGATCAAGTCTCGAAATACCGATTAGTTTAGTAGCCTTGGAAACACTAGATACATTCATAAATGTTACATTACATCACAAAGTGAAAAACTATAATAACATAGTCTCCATAGTCCACACTTTTATCCTCTTCGGACAATCCCTACCGGTCATTCATAAAATACTTCTTCACATCCTGGAAAATATTAAAACATTGAAAGGGGTGAGCTCGGATGCTCAGTAGGGTTAACAATATAGCAGAAGCTTTCATAAATAAACATTAACATTTAAGGTAATGTATAACTAAAATAAAATCCTTTTAAACATGAACTTCAACATAATATGGAAAAATTAAAATGAGATAATGCCATTCACTTCTTCACATGGGTATTCTACTAGTTGAATAATCACATTAAATATCAATAACCACTTTCATAATGATGGAATGCATAATGCCAGACTATCATAACCACATAGCCAAGGCCTCGTGCCAAGACTACAAATAAGATTTTGTCAAGGCCTTGTGCCAAGACACTAGTTTGTCTCATTAGACCTGCCGATGCATCGAGGAGCTATAGCGGGCACCACCCGTCACTTATTAAGTCCAATGCATTCCTCATATGAATAGGTTTAAACATTTCATAAACCATAACATAATCGTATCCCATAAAACATGCATAAAGGAAACATAACATTTCCAAATTTCAATCACAAGATAACAATACAACACATTGATATAATAAAAACGCTTTCAAAACCATTTTCAATACCAAAATAAAAAAAAAGTAAAACATGGTATTTATTTTTCTTTTAAAAAAAGGTATGGCTTGTAAAGGAAGCCGAAACTCAAATAGTGGTCACGGCGGCGGAGAAGTCGTTGTCGCCGCATACGTACGACAAAAACATTGCCTTTTTTCATTTAGTAAACGCTTAGTATAAAAGAGATTCCTTTTGAATAAACGTAAAAGTCAAAGGGGTTTATACACCGTATAAAAGAAATTATGTATAAAACCAAATATGCCTCAATGAAAGGGGATTGAGACGAAGTCCTTAAAAAGAGAATTTTTTTAAATAAAGTACATCTATAATGTGTATTCACTATAAGTACAAATAAATAATGTACAAATACAATATAGGACATAATAATATCATGACATAATTTGAAATTAGGATATTAACCCAAAGAATGAAAATTGGGTTAAGAAATTCCCTTACCTTGCGTCATGTCCTGACTCGATCGTTCTTTAACCTCCTGAATAATAAAATAGAGTAAATTCCTATTTACATAAGAACCTTTTTCATGTTCATTATTCCTTTTATATCCCTTATTACCATGTTATGAACATTATGTAATTATTTAAGTTAATAACGGTCATTTTGTCGATCTTTGGTACTTGAGTCAAAAATAAACATCCTATAATTTCAAGTTGTTCATGTGGTGAAATATCCATTATATCCAGAATTATATTCATGAATTAGATATCATATATATGATATATATCCAGTATATACATTCATTCATAATGTCACGTAACATTTAGAGGTAAGAAATGAAATGCACCGTTCATGGAGACGGTAAGCCGTACGTACGCATGAACGCTACTTTCATTTCTATTTTGTATTTAATGGAATGGAATCATAATGATATAAATTTATAATATAATTACAGTATAATATAGTGTATAATACCTTTTAATCCATCCTTTATACATCACACATATGGCATTAACGATTCAAATCACTTTGAGGGGGCGGTAGTCCGCACTTCCTAAAATGAAATTATCGCGTTTTACCCATAATGGAAATCATAAAGTATGCCATAAATGAGAAATAAAGAAGCATAAGTAAAACCTAAACACATTATATATCATATATAAATATAGTGACATCTTAATGGCCACCTTTGAATGTGTTATATGAGTGTTGAACAATCATCGTTTCGTGTGGCAGAAATTCGCCATCCACATAAACCGTATGTTCTTTAACCATTAGATGTAGGTGTGTGTAAGTGTAGCTCGAATACTTATTATAAAAACATCCTAGTATATTTTGGATACTGGTTTTTTTACAAAAGAAATGAATAAAAAGAGTTTAGGGGGTTGGAGAAGAAAAATAAAACAAAACAACATTAGAGAAGACATTACCCCAAAATCGGGTAACTCTTTTTGATTTGAGCCAAAGGCTTCCTTGAGAAGATTTCTGCCCAAAGTGAGGCTTTTAGGAGTAAGAGGGGGAAGTTGGGATGGTATTTGGGCAGAGGTTGGCCGAGCCAAATGTCTTGAAGGTGTGAATAAGGTGGGAGAGGTGGGGGCCCTTTATAAGTGGAGAGGAGGGGCTCTTTTGGAAAGATTAAAATGTTACATTATTACACAATGATTATCGGATTCTAAAGGTCCAAAACTTATATAATTCGAGGATATGGTGATAAGGGTTCGAAATCTACCCATCCAATAGACTTTGGACAAGTGTAAGCCTTGGAGTTTACATTATCTTTTCATTTTATTAAAATCGTTAAATAATGAGGTCATCGCTGCATCATAATGATGTCATAAATAATTTAATTTATTTAATGCCTAAAAATTATTAAAAAATACTATGATGTAGGAAATCCTTTTATATTTCTAATGAATATTTATAGTCAAAATTTGGACTTCTGTAACCCCACTTAAAAACTGTTTTAGTAAAACGACTCATGATTGTGTCAATTTAATTTTAACATTAAATAAATATATATTAATGTCATTTTCCAACCAAAGTGGCTCCATGGGGTCCCCAAGATGACCCATGGGTTGTCTTGGCCGGCCATGACTCATCCAATAGGAGTAGGACAAGTTTCAAGCTCATCTCATATTGTTAAAACATTATTTTTACCTTAAACTACACTAATTACCTCTAATCGCGATTAAGAACTTAAAAGTTACTATTCACCAAAAATTATTTTAATCTCATTGAACCAAATTTTACATCTTGATGACAACAATGTATGTCCGATTTTTGAAAATCATATCACAGAAGTGGTAATATTTCATTTTAACGAAAAATCAGTTTTTAACAACCACTTAGTGGTTTCACTATTCATCAAAAATTGTAGTTTTTCAGAATAAGGACAAAATTTCACCCTAAGATATAATTGATATTCTGAATTCAAAAATGATGTCTATTTTACAAAATTCCAAACATATAAGTTGCATTAGTTAATTTTATAATTAATTCCTGCTGTTACAACAAATAGCATGTTTTTAAGAAACAATTTATATCAAAAGATTGGCAATTGTTTATGTCCAATTTCAATGTTAAATTAATTCTAATGACCACCATTGGATAAAATGGTAAAAATATATTATAATTATACTTTAAAACCAAAAAATAGTATAATTTATCACTATAAATTATTTTTATTAAAAAAGTTATTTTTAATTATTTTTCACTATTCATAAAAAATTAGTAGTTCTCAGAAAAATACCAAAAATTCAACATAGGCTAATTTCAATATTCCGAATCCAAAAATGATGTCCATTTTGATAAATAAAATTTATAAAATTTCAAAAAGTAGGTATTACTATTCACAACGGCTAGTTTAATTAGTTGTGGTGTGTGTTAGAGCTCGAGGTTGCGTACAACACACGCTATTGCATTATTGAATGAGAAGCAAATTTTGGAAGCTCGGGGTGTTACAAAAATGTTCACCCGTCAGATAGTTTCGCTAAATCTTGAAGGGTAAGACCACTACTAATAACTCTTGGTCATGGGTATCATACTTCTTCTCATGTTGTCTTAGCTTCCGAGATCCATACGTGATCACTACTTTCTCATTTATCAGTACACAACTGATTTAGGTCTATAATGTATTGCAGTAGACTATGTTCCCTATCCCTTCTTCTAGATTCCTCATGATGGGGACACTATTCAGCCTCTTACTCATCTCTAGAAAGCTCAGCTATCACCTCTCTGAACACACGAAGGGATTCCCATTCATGGCCAATGATGATACTGGACCTTCAAATCTAGAGAATTATGGCAAAATGGTATGTCTGGATGACTCATGAGTGATTTAATTCACCCTCTTATGCATGAGTCCATCCAATGCTTCCTGGGATTTCCTTTTCGCCGACCAAGGAAAACCCCATCCCAATGTTGTAGATACACCACAACCATTATTCCTAAAATAATCAATCTTAGTGTGAACAGTGGATGTCAAGTCCAAACCCAAAATAACGTTGTATGGTCTTGACTCTACCAACAAGAGGTTCCAAATGAACCTCCTGCCTCAAGGGTAAGATCACACCATCGGAAAAAGTATGATTATCGTGTCTCCACCAAATGGTATCTACCGATTTGACGGTCAAGTTAGTGGCTTAACCAGAAACTCTAGGTTTTGGACATTATTCGTGGAAGGAATGAATGATTGGTACCTATGACTATTGTTACAACAACTATTAGTAGAAACAAACCATACCTCGAATCATTCCCAGATCCTTTGGGATGCACTCCTTGACCGCATGTAGCTACCCACTTCCCATGTCCTCTAGCATCATAAGCCTGGAGAGTTCCACAGAAGGGGTGGGGGGGGGGGTTGTAACATGTCGAAATGAACACTACTTAATGATTCTATCCTCCATCTCCTTCCATATCTTCTACCATTTAGATTCATCTATCCTTAACACTTCATCTTCCTGAAATATTTTTACACGCTCAAGTCTCTGAGACTAGTGTTGGTTTCCGGCTTTCCCACTGATAACATTCATTAGACGTATCCGATCAGCCAAAGAACATTCAAACACAAAAGTTCTTTCTAGAATCGTAACATAGGTAGGAATTCGTAGTGGAATTGCGCTCGCTCGAATGTCCATTAAACACGCATTTATTGGATGTTCAATCCCTGAATCACTAATCGTACCATATTCATCAGGTAACATGAATGATTTGTATTCCATGATGAATACCCGGTTACCGACACATCGTCTTGGTAATGTTGTAGATGTTCGTATGAACTCTCAGCAACTTCCTCAACCCAGTCCTCAGCCGCCAGTGGGTCGGGCTCACCTAGGAACCTAAGGGATATCTGATGTTGAAACACGTGTAAGTCACTATGCCAACAAGTGTCCTCTACCGGTACCACCAGTTGCAAATGCTGACCAACAAGAAGTGATATAGCTGACACACTACCTGAAGGTACTATCTCGGTTAATGGTCCATGTACTGAGGACTCATCACTATGAGGCCCATTTTCATGGTCACTCAATGAAAAATTATAGTTGATAAGATCACCATCTTCCCTAATGGTGTCTCAACTAGGCGGAAAACTCTAGCAATCACCTCCAGCCGGCCCTCAGCTGCATGGGAATCTGTCTCGCCTTGAAACCTGAGAGGCCTGTATAGTTGGAAGTCATACGATCACACTCTGTTGGCGTGTATTGTATGCCAGTGTGGCTGGTGGTATCTTCTTCCATACGGGTGGTGGTGCTGCTAGTACACTACCAGATGGTCTCAAAATAGTAAAATGTCCTTGCACCGGAGCCTCATCGCTCGGTGGGCCATCATTGTGTACTCTCTCGGGAACCCTAGATGGATGTCTATGCTGCGGAATCCTGGTAAAGAATAGGTGCACCAGTGTAAATAAGTTATATCTGTTGAGATGACTCAATGAGTTCAAAATAAAGTCTCTTGAAATAACACTTCCAATCTATGTTTTCATGCACTAAGTCATAAATTAGAAGTCAGTGTCCATGTGTATGGATACGTCCGCCTCCACACCAACACTGGACTCCCTGAACTGATGACCACACCCATAACTCTTAACAATATTTCATGATAGAAAAGAAAGATCGGAGTTCTATGTTCTGCAGTAGAACTAACTCCTATGATACCAAATTTTCATGCCCCGTCCCCTGGGGCCCGTACCATGACAAACCAAAGCCCGCCTTCTACAGGCTAGGGGCTGGCGACAAGGAACAAAAGAGAAAATCCCTAAAAGTGGGAAGGCATAGATTTTTTAAAGTGTAAACACACACAACAGACTATGACCTGGAAGTAAAACACTAAGAAAAAATGTATAAAAAGGGGTGCTAAATATTAAAAGGGGACGGAAATACAAGCCCAACAGGAAAGTACAAGTACAACTGAAGAAAAGGTAAAGCAGCTACTAGGTCATCCTCCTGGAATTCCTACCTGATGTGTAGGTATAGATGGACGCCTTAGAACTCCATGTTCGTCAGTCTCCTCTGTGTATCGACTCTTCGTATGGCCCACCTCCAGGTACCGTCCATTCCTGTTACTCTGATCCGCAGTCAGCGATGGCCATAATATACACCCAACACAACGTGGTGCAGGTATAGCCCATGCAGGGTTGAGTATAACGATACTCAGTAAGGATCCTGAGACCCTCAAGCTCTCACAAAATCGAACAAGGATAAACCACAAAGTAAGAAATAAACAGATAACTACACATAGGTATATTCCGTTACATATACCTAAGTCACCATGTAATCCATTTCAATCATGAGGGAAAATAAAAAGCTATTGGCTCATCTCATGCAGTTATTCAACATTTTTAGAGTGATAGAGATGATCAGATGTATTTACTGAATCATCTAATCTTTCGGACCAACACATGATTCAGGAACAGCTATTTTGTCGGACAAACACATGATCCAGGAACAGAATTTAGAACATTCAGACCAACTCATGATCCAGGAACAGTCATCAGAGCTGTCAAACCAACACATGATCCTTGCCAATCTATTCTTTCAGACCAAAACATGATCCAGGAACAGAAGTTAGAACTGTTAGGCCAACATATGATCTAGGAATAGTCGTTAGAGCTGTCAGACCAACACATGATCTAGGACCAGATTTTCTATCTGAACAACTCATGATCTAGGAATAGAAGTTAGAACTGTCGGACCATCACATGATCCAGGAATAGTAGTTAGAGTACAACCATCCATAGGGTTTCCAAAAAGAACTCTTGATTACGGGAGGGTCCGCTACTCAAGCCATGTTTCGAGACATAAACCACCACCAAGTCCCACAAATAAGTATCTTAATGGTCCTCCATGTCATAAGGGTCTCAACACAACAGACGACACGTCTATCAGATGCCCAGTCTGTTAGTTATTATCCTTTTAGTCCTGGGGGCCTGGTTGGATTCGTGTACAATCCAACCTTACCATATCTAAACTATAGAAGAAAAACGTTAGGAAAATTATTATCAGTAACCCTGACTCGCGCCGGTCATGGTTAGTCTTTTACTAGGTGAAACATGCCCCAATGGACCCAATGGTACACTTGGATTTCCAATCTGAGTTACCGTAGAGAAGTTATGAATTTTACAATAAAATAATTGTTACTTAATTATTTTACTTGCGGCAAAAAACTAACTTTCTATGGTGGCCCGCGCATGCCAGAGATAATATCTTCTTAAAAGATTCATACATTCATGAGTTCAGCAGTGGTCTCGGATTTTTAATCTATACTTCCGATTGTGAGTTATGAGCATTTGAAAAATAAAATAACTTATTTAATTATTTTATTTACTATTATGCCATTTCTGGGATTCCTCATAGGCGGCCCATGCTGAGATATATTAAGTCACTTTAAGGGTAAACCCACCATCCTTAGCACAATGGTGCTGTCAGATGTTTTATTTGAGTTACCGTTTAAGAGTTATTCCACTTTTTCCAGAAAACATCTTATGTGCGTTATCTTATGTTGAAGAAAAACTTCTACGGATCATTCGGGGCACTCTGGTCCTTAGAATCGTGCACTGAAAGATTTCACGGACCCATAAAATTCTCATTTAACGAAAAGAAAATTATATGGATATTCTGCATTTTTACATGAAGGTAAGATGGGAGTTTAGTTTTATGGTTCATCAAGGGGATGTTAGCTCCTATCGATTATCAAGAAAAAAACCTAATGCATAACACCAATTTTGATGGGTTTTTCATCTTGGAATATATAATATTTAAAAGGAATTGAATAAACAAAATATATCATTTGGTATGAAATGGATGGTGGACATATTTTGTTTGATTCATAATGTGTTAGAAAGATAATGTAGTTTATTAGGGTATGGAATGTATGTCATAGAATTTAACTATCCAAATTTTTAAATGGGCGAGGAAATAAATGTATGTATTAACATGTATATAAAAAATTGTTCCAAAAACGAAGCTATATAAGTGATATGGGATCATCAAACAATGTAAACCCATTTCATCCCTATTCGTGAATCTCATATGGTGGAGGGCTTGTGAAAAATCTATATCAAGTGGTAAGGAGGAATGGTGTAACACAATTTATAGTGTTATATAGGGATATAAAAATTTTGTCTAATTTTTGTAAATCCATATAGAATTCCGTTGGGAATCAGTAGACAATGAGTGTAAAGATCATATATTGAAATATGGGAAATATGAAAGGACACTACCAAAATTTTATGACATTCTAATGGGTTTTGTAATGGATTTCTTAGATGATGGAAGGATCACATAACATTATTTTAGTGATTAGATAATAATATCATTCTAGGCATGATAAAATGGATCCTTTTCAATCATTATATGTAATCCTTTTCATTCTCAACATTATCGGGTTGAAGAAGGTCTTACATAAGTAGTTGGGATGATCCTGGTCTATGAATTGTTTTTGAATATTCTGTTGAACATGAAACAAGGAGATGGATCGTATTTTCCATAATTCATATGTGGGTCCTCGTCGATTACCAATTTCCTTTGAGGTGGGTGTTTGTGTGTTCTTGATAATAAAACCATTTCATAGTCATGATAATTTTTGGATGTAAGACAAGTTATCTTCTTGTAACATAATACCTTTTTAGATAATTGAATGGTTAGTGTGGTGGATTGTCGATTGGTTTTGTCAATATTTTATAGTGTGCTTAATGGTTTTGTTTGATGTGTATTAGTTGAAAAAAGTATTATCTTGATCTAGACCATATGATTTTATTAGATCACATTGAACAAGACCCATATGCTTCAATGGTCAATATGATAGTACATTTTGTGGATAAGAAAGAAAAATAATTTCATGAGAATATAATAGGTATAGTGTGAGGTTTCCGTCAATAAATGGGAATATTATAGAAGTGACATGGAAAAGGGAGATGGAAATAAATGATAATTTTTATGGACTATTTCAGAGAGATGATTGATTTCTAATTTATAGGGATGAAAAGGACATTGTTGGGTGGAATTTAACACCCCCAGTTTCATGTGTGTAACCCATCACGTAGGTATTTTCATATATGTTATGTGTTTAAATGATATTTGTGATTTATTGGAAACCTTTTAGATTTATAATGGTTATTTTCTATAGGTTCATGGTTTAAGCACAATTTTGTGGAACTGTGCAAATCCATATATAATCTATGAACATTTAGACATAATCATAGGTAAATCATAAAAGGTATGCACATTGGTTCTACAAAACACGTTGCTACTATGGAAAAATGGTGGAATTTCAGACAATGTAAAATTTCATTATTTTAACCAGGTTTGTCAAACTATGAAATATAACCATGTGATGTCCCTCATGAGGTATATACATGTGCATAATTAGTGCATAGTTTTCCTAACTGTTCAGCTAACACTTTATGGTTTAAAATCAATATCATTTAATTTTGAATCTATATTCAAATTGTCCTTTAACCCATATTTTTTTAACCATTATGGCCCCAGCTCTGAATTTCTCTTTCCCAATGGATAAATAATATTTCATATTAGATCTAAAGAAGAAATGATGGAATTTCATGGTGCATTGAATCATGATTCCATTGATAATTCATCATTTAGGGTAGTGTTGTTTGTTTTTCATAGATCTACTCCTCTATCTATAGGATTATTAGATAATGTCCCACCAAAAATAAATCTATGTTTTCTAATTATAATAATGGATAAAGTTGTCTTTTTTTATTATTGGGGATGACATCTAAGGAATGTTTTTTGAGATTCATCCATGTTTTATGCATGATTTTGTGTTGTACTTAAATATATCCTTAAAACCTAACGGAGGTGGATTCACTCTCTACTACACATTCTAGAACTAGATTGATACATTCAAAATTAAAATTTTTATGTAATTTGGATTTTAATATTAAAACAATTTCAAGTCAGAAACCCTATTTGCAGGCATTTTATTGAATTGATGAAATTGGTTGTCTTGTGGAATGTGAATTTTGTAACATGATATTAAAATCATGATTTTAAACTTATTTTATTGTTCTGATGCATTGAAAAGTGTTTTTTAAATGGTTGGTTATATTGAAATTATTTTTCGCAATTATTTTCACTAAAATTTTATTTTTTATTGAAATGTTTGATAGTTTTTTTAAGAAATTAGGATATGGTTTGTGTCTTTTAATGTTAATTCAGGATGGATATGGGTATGAAGTATCCATTCTTATTAGTCAGATGGATGAGTGCTAGTTAATTTCCCTAATAAAATAGTTCATTAATTGATTTTTTAGTGAATGGATGACACACCATTCATGAGTGTAGGGTTGTCTCAGATTCATACATGCATGGATGCGTGCATAAGTGGAATGGAATTAGTTATGCCAAAATAGAACTTGTGGAGTTGATTTAAACTATTTTTTTGTTTCATTCCCAAGAAAAATTGGATTTATTTGGAAAATATTTGGACATATAAATTTTTTCATAATATATTATAAAATATGTTTAAATGTTTTATTATATTTTTTTTAAATATATGTTATCACATTTTCTGTCATAGTGTCATGAGAGGGAATCTAATTTGAGGAAAACCTTATGAGTATCATTACTCACCCATTCTTTGGAACATATGTGCATTTTATAATGACTTCTATCGTGACATATGAATAGGTAAAATATATGACATCTCTAGTGGTGCATAGTGATACGTTATATTTTTTTCTGTAGTTGGAGCATGGAGCATGGTTAGAGATTTGAGTTGTGTTATTAGAGTATTTGAGATTTTTTGTCATGTCATCAAATTTTTAATTTCATGTTTTATATTCTTCCCAATAGTACATTTTAGTAGTCTAATTTTATATATAAATGTTATTACTAGAGTTATTTTAAATTTTTATCACACATAATGTAATGGAATTTTGTTATATTATGATTGGTGGGGATGTTTAGTTTTAAAATTATATATTTTCTCCCACATATTAATGAATACTTTATAATTTCTTTCTATCCATTGGAATCATGGGGTTGTCGCTTAGGGCCAATTAATGACTTTCCTCATTATCAAGCCAACGAGTACGTGTTGGTTGTTACATAATTATTGTTTTAAATTAAATTAAAATATTAATTTGTCAATTTAAAATGTCTTGAAGTTTATATATTCTAATTCCATAATTGTATTGATTTTTTTAAAATATAAATTAAATAAAAAATTATAAAATTGACATTATTGTTTTTTATAGTAATAAATACATAATTAAACAATTTTAAAATTGTAAAATAAAATCATCATTAATTTTATTATTAAATGTTCATAAATTTATAATAATTTCTAGTTTTGGTCCAATATATTTTTGTAATGAATATATTGACCCTAAATATTAAAATCATTGATAGAATGGTTGGGGTTAAAAAAATGTTTTCCCAAATTACATGGTCTCAAATAAAAAATAATTTCTACATCACACGGATTGTTTATATGCCAAATAATATATCATATTTATAATTAAGTGGGTATATATGTTTTTACAAAATATCACATTAATTTAGTCTTACTGATTAAATTACATAGGATAGAAACATAATTAACCTTTTGAAAATCCAAATAATGGGAAAATAATGAAACATAGATGTTATGAAAAAACATTTTTTTGATATTTGCAGTGTTTCTGAACCATAATAAAATCTTAATAAATTAAAATTAAATTTTAGAGGTTCATGATTTATGGAAGAATACTCAATAGTATTTACAGTTTTATATGTACTAGAATGTTAGTACCCCTCCAGTAAAAGGGACACAAACCACCTCACATAATCACCCCTCTCAAGAAATTTGGATCATCCAAAAAAATCTCAAATAAACTCCAAGAATTCCATCCATTATCTATGAATCCTAGCTTTTTCAGGAAACCAAATCAAGTAAGTATTTTTTTTTGGGAAAATGTATCCCTTAAAAAGAGGTAATGTTCGTCGAAGATCACTTTTTTTATGCCTTTAACCACCCATTCAATTATTATTATTTTTAATTATTATATATTAAAATAATTATACATAATAAGAATATATTTATTTTTTCAATGCTATGAACTACACCCCAATACACTTCCACCAATTGGTATACACAATCATCATTTATTGTGTATGACAAAGTAATACCTCATGAACTGATATTGTTCTATATTTCATTACCACCTGTCATGGTTTGTATAAATGATGAAAATGATGTTTTATATGATATATATGATACTAATAGTTATTTTATCCTTATTCATTTTTATGTAACACTTATAAATATTCATTATATTTGTTTTGAAATATTATTACAACGTTTTTTTTAAGTGTAGAAAAACCCCACCTCAATGTGATGTGATTTGTTTCCTCTATAAATATAATGTATTAATAATTTAATTATTTTAAAAAATTGATAAATATGTCATTTATTAGATACATTTAATATAAAAATATTATTTCATTTACATTCCATTCTTTTAAATTTGCATGAAAATGGAAATAATGTTCATGCGTACCTGCCTTCTACAATCTCTTTGAACAGTGTATTTAATTTTCTTTTTTCCAAACATTATGGATTAGAAAAATACATATATAAATAATATATAAAATATTAAAATAATTATTTATAATATATTGATGATTAAATCATGATATATAAAATATGTCTATAAATAACAATCCAAACAACACTTGAAAAACTATGAAATTAAGAGCCAAAACAATGAAATATTGTATGATAAATAATAAATGGGTATTAGTATATTATAAAATTTTCATATATGTTATTATAAATATATTTATAATTTTTTTATAATTTAATAAAATTCCTACCAGAATTATAACTTATGTTACAGGGCATTCCACCAAAAGAAATATTATGGAAATGGAATTCATCTCAAGTATCATTATGTCTAAGATAATTTGTTATTAATCACAAATTCAATTCTATATAGTTTATACAATACCCGCATTAACTTATAATTTCATTATTATTTAGTGTATCATGGTATTTTATATCTCATATTTTATAATAATGAGATTATGTACAAAAATATATTTAAAACTTGATAAAATCTATCTCTGAAAAAATATGATGTGGTATAAATAATATCCCTAATAAGGTACTTATTCTGAATTATTCATATTAAAAAAATTATCAAACCATTGTTGTATATGTAAACATTTTACATTTTTGGACATAGTTCATAATGTATGAGATCATTATAACCTTCTAATTGGATTTCCAAATAAACACTTTATTTCAATGTTTTATGGCATGAAATATAATTTACATTAAGGTATTTGTAATTTTAATATTTAATATCATGTATGATTTAATATATAATGGTGGAATAATATTTATTAATTAAATACAATAAATATATATATATATATAATTACCTTATAAACACCTTATAAATTCATAAATATACCATATTAGTTTTTATTATTATTTAAAAAAAATTATAATCAATAAATTCATACACATTAGTTATTTAAAAAAAATATATAATCATTTCATTCATATTATACAATCCTAGTAGATTCAATTAATTTCATTTAATGGTAAAATTTTATTTCCTTATCATTCATAATATAAAGTATATTATCATATCATTAGATATGATTGACATATTATGCACTATCGAATACTCATTAAATCAAATTTCATAAGGGTTACATATAATATCACAAGTTGTTTTTATTTAAAGGAATCAATAATGAAATGGCTATTTGATTTTTTATTTTCTCAAAAAACGATGCATTATAATCATACTATACTTTATGTAGATGTTTTATTTTCTAACATAAAAAAAATATTTCAACTATGAATGGGTTTTTACTAGCTTTAAAATACATATTTAGATAACAAAAAATATAATTTATCATAAGAGATCAATAATATAAAAATATTGGTTTATCAGATTCCACTATTGGTTTGTTCATTTATGTACTATAAGTTATTATTTATTTTTTATAAGTAAAGAAACAATAAACAACATCATAATCCATAGATAAATGATGAAAAAATTAAAAAATGTATTTAACATGTAATTATTTTTGTTACACCAATTTTGATGGAACTTCAATGTTCATCATTTGTTTGTGAGGATGTTTAAAAGAGAGACAATCAATATAGTACCACTTCTTCAGTTATAAATGGGATGTTGAATCAAAAAATATTTTGATGTAACACCCACTTTCATTGTGATTTTTTAGAAAATCATAATGAATATATTGATGTGAAAAAAGAGTTAAATGTAATGAAATTCAATTATGCGGGATGGGAAATATTATTTAACACATGAATCGAATGATGGGTTTTTTCTTAATTATATAGAGAATTGAAAGACCTTATTATTATTATCATTAAAATAATAATATCATATAGTGTATGAGAAAATGCTTTATCCAGCTCAAGATACATTTTCATGATGTTTATTTCAATTTCATTGCAATTTATGTAACATTTCATTCATAATGTCTTATATATAACATAACATTAATTGAATACTGCTATATATTTTTGTTGAGAAAAATAATATTGTTATGTATAAATAAATGTAATTATTTATAGAAGTTATAATATAAAAATTCTTCCAGTTGAGTATGATCCAATAATTTTCCCAAAAAATTTGGAATATAGGATTGATGAATGTTGTCAAATGACAATATATTATTTTGTGACATTATATTGTTCTTATAATTACATTATCAATACATATTATTCAATCTACCCATCTCATTTTCAATTCTCCTTGAATACCCTTAAAAACATTGAGGGTCTTTATGTAGAATTATATATAATCGAGCTGACCCATTCAATAATAATGATTTCCTATAACTGAAAACCTAATTTTTTTTATCATTTTTATCATTAATGGTATTGTATTGAAATGATATTTTATGATTTTATAATATTAGAATAATTACACCTTGATAAAACATGATTTATCTAAATTTATAACTTGTTTTGTCACAATATTCTATTTTATTCATGTATATATTATCCAATGTCGAAAAAACCCCACATAACATAAATTATCATCCTTAAATATTTGAAAAAACATAACTAGACATTATAAAATGTAAATAATTCTCTTCAGTCAAACCCATAAAATGTATTTCTCAATATCCTGAAAAATTATTTGTTAATCCTAGATAAACCACTCAATAAAATGATTTAAATAATTTTAAAAAATATTTTGTCAAAAAATAGTTATCCATTATTCATACATTGAAATAAACTATGAAATATATTATTATAAATCACTCAATAGTGGAATCACAACTATATAGGATGTCTGAAATCTAATTTAATTTATTTCATGTTATTTATATCTCCTTTATGTCATCCAAAATCTCAAATGTGAACTCAATTATATATAATATCAAATAGTTCTCCTATTTTTTGTTTCTAGAATCATATCAAAAATTAATATAGTTATCTACAGGTAATATTTATATTTTATTACATTATTATTTTTTATACTCAATGCGTCATGTATAATTTTACCCTACAAAATATATTGGAAAACTAAACTAATGTTTTTAATGTTATTCACCCAAAAATTCATTCCCTATGGTATATGCCTAACTAAGAGAAAATATATTTTAAATTTTTATTACATGAATACTCATTTACCCCATCATAGGAAATGTAATTGTTTGAGCCATTCTAATTATGAGAAATTACTACTTTCAATAATTCATGTGTTCGAAGGTGGTAAAACATTATTAAATGATTTGTAATAATCATCGACCATTTCATGATCATATATAACAAACTAATTTTCAATATATTATAGTATAACTAATAGAAATTGTCAATATTCATTATAATTACCACCATTCCTCAAGAAATACTATTATCAACTCATAAAAATACCAAAATCACTTATATCAAAACTAATAATTATGTTACCTTAAATATAATGATATAATTAGTGATACTAGAATCCTAATGTCTAGAATAAATTTTCAATAGTTTTAATCCATTGAATAAAAACACTAGATCTCAAAAATAATTATTTGATAACTATAATTATGTACAATATTTCTCCTGCTCCATGTTACAAATAGAAAACATTCTTAGCGAAACCATGTATTATTAATCATATATAATAAAATAAAATATGTAATTTTGAATAGATTGAAATTATTTTGTGATTTTATACATTTCTATAAGAATCCACTAATAGTTGAAATATTTTGATTGTAGACATTAGTATATCATCAGATCATTAAAAAACACACACACTGAATGAGTACATTTATTTATTAATATGTTTCTTAACAAATGAAATGAATATTGATTAAAATTTTGGTAATTTAAAAGGTATTATTAAAAAAATGTATAATGTATCTACTACAGAATATTATGTTTATAATTTTTATTACCATTTACCACTAATATGTGAAACAATACTTGAAATCAATATTTTAAACAATATTATCTACATATTATAAATCAAATATATCTTCATTGTGTGATAAATATATATTTATTCTCTAATTAAACATTATTTTTATTTCTGAATATGATTAGAAATTATAAATTATATTCATATTTTTTATAAAACTGAATCGAATATTCCAATGTTTTCTGACATATATAATCATTTTCCCATAAAATATTATATCTTATTCATACATTATTGATAATATATAGCTTCTATATAATATGATAGAAAATATATTGATCATGTTATTGGTAATAGTTCTATGTAGATATACATATCTCTTTCTGATGGTAGATTAAAAGAGATATTATGAAATATTTTCTAAATGTCTTCCACATTCAATTGTGAAGTATTTTAATTCATAAATTACAATTATAAATGAAATGAAAAATCTATAGTTAATGTGAATTCATTAATGATATTGATAAAATATCTATATTTGGTTTATATAAATGGATCGTTATTTATGAGATGAGTGGTCACACTTGTCATGTAATGTTATTGAAACTATATAACTACAACATCTGGAACAATCCTTAAAACACTAAATATGGTACATTAAAATAATGATATAAATTGTGATCTTTCATATGTCCAAAATTTCACATAATATTTAACTACTATTAATTATAATAAATCATGAACACATAAATTTGTGTTTTACCATTACTAATTAAAGTTACTCAATCAAAAAAAAATCTTCCCATTTGATAATATCATATAAAATTATCCTAGAAATTCAAAGGAATTTATGTTCAAAAAAATAATATAATGTAGTCTAATTTATGTAAATTATATAAAATTTGATTCATATTCCATAAGTATTTTGTTATATAATATCCATTTAATGAGACAAGGTATGTCTCATTTTAAATTTGCGTTAAATTTATTTTGAATGGTTAAGGGAGAATTTATGATGAGTATTGTAGTTCTATGGTGTTTCAAAAGGAATCGATACATGACATATTTGAAATGTGGAGAAAATGTTCATGTTTCCTAATTGGGGCCC
The DNA here is from genome assembly GCA_963277665.1 of Viscum album. NCBI lineage: Eukaryota > Viridiplantae > Streptophyta > Magnoliopsida > Santalales > Viscaceae > Viscum > Viscum album. The sequence goes on from CAUJRU010001766.1 coordinate 25,592, forward strand.
TGTTAGATTAAATTTCTAGCATAATTGTGCTAGGTTTTGGGGCCTCTGATTGAATCAGGGGAACAACCCATACAAGATTTTATAATAGTTTAGTCCTTCCTAGGTACTACTATGGATATCCATCTTGGATATTTGAAATATCAGGGTTAACTCTTTGTTTATGAAAAATATTCAACATTCTAAGAAATAACTGGTTGCATGTACCCCCTAGATACAGGGATCCACATGGTTGGTGCATATTTTGGCTAAGTGTGATGCGAAATCATAAACCATTTCATATATGGGAAAATTCTCATGGCTCCATCATTATAATTTAGAGACATCACACCATTTTATCTTCCATTCGACCAACATTATTAAGGGTTATGTATCTGGATCACCCCTCTCATCTGTGGGGGTATCCCCCTTGATTTATTTGTATTTAACGTTTCATTATTTTCTAATCAAATATCTAGTAATATCGTAAACTCAATTTATATATAATTTATGGAAGGTTCAGCATGTTTCGATTAATCACCTTCAAAATCAACTAATCCTATTTCATGTTGTTTAGTTTTTTGGTGTTTGATGATATTTCACTAAAAATTATTGGTCATCTTTAGGAAATTTTTTGTCCACGAACATGGGATAGGATGTATATGTGGTTTTAAAATAGTCTTGATGTTCTATTTTTTGTATACAGTTTTTCCAATTTTCTTCCATTAATTTATTTTATCTATTTAGCTTAATAGAATAATTTTCACCTTAAATTAATGTGAAATACCCATAAAAGTCAATGTTGGGTCCAAATTATTCAGGACAAGAGGTAGGGATACCCACGGTGTATTCAAGATCTTTTGAACTGTTGAAATGACATGGATATATATTGAAATAATGAAATTATAAGAGTGAGTGGGTATTAGATGCTATTTAGATTATGGGCATCATAAAAAAGAATGAATGAAATAATTATAAGATAGAATTTTTTAAATACCCATAATTATTTTCAAATGGTTTAAATGATGTATTTTGGATATTTATATTATTATGATTTTCAAAGATGGAAAGTGATATTTTGAATGTGGGTATTGATTTAAATTTTTTTCAGCTGTGATGTGATTTAAAAATGGGTATTATTAATTTATTTCAAATTACAATTTGAAATGAGGGTGTTGTTCTCCTTTTAATTAAAATTATTTAAGGGATATATTGAATGGATGGAAATTCAAATAAAAGACTTGGGGAATGGTTTAGTTTATCAGAGTTGAAGACTCGTGTTTAAATGGGTTTTTTTATGAATATTTGAAATGAATATTTCATTTCGATGTTTTAATACTTGATTTGATTTCAAGGGTCCACCAGGGCATTTTCAATAAAACGATAATGTTGTTAAATTTGGTATATGGTCAATAAAAATGGATTACTTGGGTAAATTATATGATTGGGGTATTTGAATAAGGATTTATTACTATGTGGTGAGCATGAAATGATATCTACACCAAACCTATAACATCTCACCCCTCTGCATGGATTAAGATGGAGTAAGACCACTACATGGCCTTAAGTGATATTAATATTCCATCACATTCTTGCAATAAATTACAAGGGATATAAAATAATTAGGGAATTATTTTACCATTCATAAATAAATCATCAAAAATCAAACAATACGTAAAAAAACCACTACATGACGAAAGATAAAAACTTAAACTATCCCAATGTACTATCACTAAAATCAAAATAAAAAATCACAAAACATTACTGTAGTGGGAGACTAAATAAAAAATGTACACAACAGAAAAATAAAAACAAAACCAAAGGACTCCAAATACAAACTCCAAAACACTCAAAATGATCAATTCTACCAATCAAAAAAACAACCCTTATATTAGGGAAACCCTTTAAAAAATTGTGATAAATTAACCATTCATATATCCTGATGATCAATATCTATAAAAAACGTTTTTAATATGATGTGGTGAGTAATGAAACTTTTTTTTCATTTCCCAAATTACATCCCTACTCACACTACTAGGATTGAACATGTCAGAAAATTTATATAGAGAAATAAATATAAAATACATTAAAGTATATTATAACAGAATAATACCAAATCATCATGTAAAATAAATTTTCAAAAAAAATCATTTCCCACATAATGAAACCAAATAATACAATAAAACCATTAAAAATGTTTAATTTTCCATGACTAATTATATTCCACATATCCACACATCAAACTTTTCAAGAAACCTAGAACTCCTTATTCCCACTAGTTGTGATTCATACATTCACTAGGTCGTGAAATAATGAATCATTATGATATGGGGAATTCAGGGAATTTGTCCCCCATAATAATAGGACAATATTCAGTCCCATATATGTCCATAATTAATATTAACACGCACAACCATTAATGAAATAACCATTTCCCAATCAGAACCTTAACTAATTATATAAAACTGTTACATTATTTAAAATCATCAAAAAAACCATTAACATAAATCCATACTTTGACTCAAAACACAATTCCATGAATTAATAACAAAAAATCATTTTAATACCATCATTTTAAAATCAGGTTACCACTTTTAGAGTCTAAAAAAACATAATCTCTTCATTTATATAAAATATCACTTAAGGGGTCTCAAATAACAAATTCACAACAATTTCACAAGAAATTTCAATCAAAGCATTCTATATTAATAGTGACCTATGTTTCTAATAAGTGAAGTTCATATTGAAGATACATATCTCATGATTTATGGAAAAATGAAGGAAACTAAAAATCCAATGAAACAACATTTAATGTTAAAAAAATCACTTTATATATCTTACCCCATCATCAACAAAGCTATATATAACCATGTTTGGCACGAAAAACTTTTCTATATCTGCATCACATTATATCTAGGACCCTGTGATAAATAATGTAATAAATCTAATTAAAATTTCTAGAAACTGTTCTAAATTACGAATTAATGAAATTTTTGGGCTTCAAAAAACTATAAAATCCATCAGATTTGCCCAGGATATTTAGGGAATTATTTATTTACCATTATTAGAGAAAAATCCAAATTTATTGCCGAAATGTAATAAAAGAGGGGTTAGTAGAAATTCTTGACCTATATACACCTTTTTTGGATATTGTTCTTAAACTGTGCATGATTAGTCATGTGATTGGAAAAAAAATTTGGTCAACCATGCACTTTCCTCAGCATCAAGAGGGACCAAGCACGGTTGGTCATAATGGTTCGACAAACCATGCAACAATTATGATGACATCCAATGACTACCATATCTCTATTTTTCTAATGTAGACTAAAAATTTTGGTATCATTGTGTGCATAATAGAATGCCTAACCCATGACCAATATCCAACCATGTACACTTTTCTTATATGAGTTTCAATGTTTCACTAAACCGTTCTCAAACAACGTACTAGTAGAAAATATAGAAAAAAATTCCTTTCACATGCCATTAAAAATATTTCAAATGAGATATCATCTTGTATATCTCTATACACAATACTGAATTGGCTTGTGCTACCAGCAATACTGACTTAGGATTCAATACTCAGAACACCATCATGGAAAAAAATGCATGTGACACAGAGTTTTTAGGATATATCATTATATATATTTTTTAAATGATAAAATTAAATCCTTTCCAGTAAACTTCAACATAATAATTGCCATAATTTTTTTTAAATATTGTTAATAATCAAATTATATAAATAAAACATAATGATAATGAAATTTTTTACTTTTGGTAAAATACTTTTATGTTACAAATATTTTTTTCTTTAATATAATGATTATTGGTGCTGAGTGTGGGAAAATCTGGATGGCCTGGATTGATGGTAGGAATAAAAACACTGCAGGATCCCAGACCTGCATTCTACTCAAAAAGAAAAAAATGTTAGGGATCTGCTTTGGGTATCTCCTGACTGTCACTCGGATCCTTTGGTAAGTGCTCTGGTACTGCCTCTATCTACAGAACATCAGTTTAGTGGTGTAGGGAAGGGATGATGGATTCAGTGGAGCCCTCCGAATAAAGGGCTAAAGTTAAACTCGGACGGGTCGCTGCGCAGGGGGGGGAGAGATGCATGGGGGCGGTGTCGTGAGATATAAATCTGGGTCAGTGTGGGTGGCCTTTTCTACTTCGTTCGGGGAGGGCGACTCACTTCAGGAGGAGGCCCTAGCATTGGCCAAGGGTCTGGACATGTGCTCCAGTAGGCAGCTTTGCGTTTCATCGATGGAGACCGATTCCCTTCTTCTGTATCGAGCGATGATGGACATGGGAAGAATTCCTTGGAGTATTGTTTTTGCTGTTAGGAGATGAAAAGTGTTAATGGGGTCTCACATGGTGATATCACATACATGATGGGAGGGAAACATAGTAGCGTATTTTCTGGCCTCAATGGATACATCTAATAGCGGTACAATTTCCTTTTTTATGTTGGGATCATTTCCTAGTGAGGGGATGAAGTTTGTTGTCAATGATTCAATGGGGTTGCATTACTTTAGACCTCTGTGATGCTTTTTCTTTTTCTGTGTATGGCGATCTCCAAAAATAAATAAAAATATTAACTTTCAGTCATTTAATATATTGATTATAATAAAAAAAGAAATTTTTGACAAATTTAGATATTGAAATTTATAAAATAAAAATCATTTTTGAATTCATAACATAAAAAATAACCTAGGGTGAATTCTTTGGATTTTTCTCAAAAACTTCATTTTTTGACGAAGAGTGAAAATTATTTCTTTTAGTAAAAAATATCCTTTTGAGTAATTACATGTTAATTTTAAATGATATTTTAAATATGTTATAAGTCCACATTAGATAAATATTTTATTTAAAAAATAAAAAAAATTCATTATTATTGATTTCTCTTTGAAACTGAATATTGAATCTTAACAATCATTTGAACTTTTTCCTGCAATAAAACCATATTATTTCGTCATCTCTATGTGATTAGAACATATCTTAATTTTTCAACTTCTGGGAATTGAAATTCAAAAATTAGAAAAACAACATTATTTTCAGTCTGATATTTATATTCTAATAATATCATGTCAATTTTTGAAAAAAAAAATTATTAGTAAATTTGACAAAACTTAATCCCACAAATTATGGCCAAATTCAGCTTAATTAATCAATATACCATCATATCAAGGGCTCAAATGATGAATAAAATTTTCCAACACCCATTTAATATCCATTTTTTCTTCATAATCCATCATTTATTGAGTTTTTTTGGTTTTTTATAATATTTTTTTTGTAATAACATGTTCACACAGAATATATTCAAAGAAAATATTTTATTTTTTAAATATATGACTCTTAAATGATTTCAAAATAGAATGATATATTTATCTAAAAAGTTTTTTTATTTCATCAATGTCAACATCCTTTGATGGATTTTACGCTTATTTGAAGTTGATTTATTATGATACAAAACTTCTATTTTGTATTGAAGGTTTTGTTATATGTTTGACTGTGGATGTGTTATTTTTATAGCATTCATGGTTTATGGATGAACTATTTACATTTCGTATGCTAGTTTTAATACGAATTTTTATGTTATGTTTAATCCTTTTCATATGGAAATGAATTGGACTTAATATGTGACGGGTAGAGCCCACTATAGCTCTTCGATGCATCGGTAGGTGTCATGAGACAATCTAGTGTCTTGGCACAAGTCCTTGGAAAAATCTTATTTGTAGTCTTGGCACGAGGACCTGGTTATGTGGTTAAGATAGTCTGGCATTATGCATTCCATCATTATGAACGTGATTATTGATATTGCATGTGATTATTCGATTAGTAGAATATCCATGTGAATAAGTAAATGGAATTATTTCATTTTATTTTTTCTATACTATGTTGAAGTTCAAGTTTAAAAGGCTTTTGTTTTAGTTATACAATGCCCTAAATTTTTATTCTTATTTATGAAAGTTTCTTCTATATTGTTATCCTTACTGGGCATTTGAGCTCGCACCTTTTATGTGTTTTATTTTTTCCCACGATGTGAAGAAGTAAATTATGAATGACCTGTAGGAATATTATGAGGGGATAAAAGTGAGGACTATGGAGACAATATGTTTTTTAGTAGTTTTGCACTTTATGATGTATTGTAAAACTTTATGAATATATCTAGTGTTTCCAAGGATACTAAACCAATCGGTCTTTTGAGATTTGATCTTTCTTGTGATCATGCCAATGTTATGTAATAATGCACTGACTCTGGCTAACTGGGGTCCGGGCGTTATAGTTGGTATCAGAGGTAGTTTAGTAGAAACCTTCAAACTAGATTTAGATAAACTATGATTAGAGCACATAGAACTAAGAAGGAATTTGAGTATTAGTATAGAAGAACTTCCTAGAATTTTGGTATTGTAGAGATTTTGTGAGTTTTCAGAGCAATAAATTCCTTTCTGGATACAAGCAGGTAGAGGTGGCTCTGGCACAGATGTATCTAGGGGTAAAACCCAAAAACACCGCTTTGAGCTAGACTCGAACGGGAACTAGTTCACGACAATGGGCCTTTCTGCACTCTTGGTTACGACACTCCTGGGAGATATGCTTAGGATAACTCTCATTTTTAAAAAAAATCATTATGAAGGGTTTATGAGTATATATTCCCCCAATGAAATTTTTTTTATGATTATATATTATATCCATAAAAAGTTCAATTCATGTTAAGTGTTTTATAAGTATGGAATTATGTATTTTGATTCATAAACTGATCTAGTTTATTCATTATTTAGAAATGGGTCCTAGTGGAAGAAATGGAAACTGTATCAATGCACGCACTCCATGTAGGGATTTCCGTCCTGTTCAAGATAATTATAGTGGAGCTGGTGATGCAACTGGTGTCGATAAGAAAATCACCATACTGGGAAAACTCACTCAGGTTATGAATAATAACCTTACCCGAATGGAGCACCCTAATCTGTAGGGTGGAGGATCAATGTTAGATCACTTCATGAAGAATCAACCACCAACATTCAATAGGAGTACAAATCCATTAGTAGCTGAGAAATGGATAAGTTCCCTAGAGAAAATATTTCAGGATTTGGTGAGTAGTGAAAGGGAAAACGTTATCATGGCAGTTTACCGCCTCACTGGAGATGCTGATCAATGGTGTTCATTGATTCAAAACATTAAGGAAGATGATGATGTATCAAATATGGAATGGAGGGAGTTCAAGGATCTGTTTTTAGAAAAGTACTTTCCTCAGGACCATCGGGCAGATATGGAATGGGAATTTCTGAGTATGAGACAAATGGAGGATGATAATGTCTCAAAGTATGAGGCTGTCTTTAAAAGGTTATCAAGGTATGCTGGAGACTATATACATAACCCAAGAAGTAATATTTATCATTTCATTGATGGGTTAAAACCATTTCTCCGTCGAGCATTAGTCTCACAATCCTTCTCTTCATACGAAGACATTGTCTCATTTGCTATCAAGACAGAAAAGGAATTCTCTAAGTCTTATGACTTTAAAGCAAAGCAAGAGAAGAAGATATCTACTGATAAATCTGGGAATGGAAATAAGGGGATTAAGGGAAAGGTTGAATATCCATCCTGTGGTAAATTTGGGAAGAAACACCCTGGTACTTGTTTGAATGGAATGGGTGTCTGTTACAAGTGTGGTGAAAAAGGACACCAAGCTCGTGATTGAAAAGGGAAGAAGGAAGCTACCAATGTTTAGTGCAACAATTGCTAGGAGATGGGACATTATTCAAATGAATGTCCTAAGTGTCAGGGGAACATACTTCAGAAATGGCCAAGGGATCAAGGCCAAGCTTATGATATCACTACTGTTGAGGGAGAAGCTCCAAAAGACGTGGTGGAAGGTAATTTAATGGTTTCCTCATGTTTAGAAAATGAATTATTTGATTCTAGATCATCGCATTGTTTCATATCTTCCGAGTTTTCTATGAAAATTAGATATTTCCAATTTGATTTACCAAGGGAGTTGTCAGTTAAAACTCCTAAGGGATGTATCATTGCAGCAATGTTTTGTGAATCATCCCCCATTAGGGCACATAAATGTTCTTTATCTGCTGATGTCATCGTCTTACCTATGATTTAGTTTTATATAATCCTCGGTATGGATTGGCATTCGGACTATGGTGCGAATATTTATTTTAAGAAGAAGGAGGTTACAATTTTTGATAATGATGATAAGGAACACCTTACCTTTAGAGAAGAATCATCAACTCCTAATTCTTATCTTGATCCACCCACAGTAGCTCACCTAAATTCAATTATTGGGGAGGAAGAGGATGAAATTACAGTGGGTGAGGAAAGGAATGTTCAAATAGAGGATGTACCTGTTGTTAAAGAATATGTAGATGTGTTTCCGGATGATTTACCTGGACATCATCTAGAACGAGGTGTTGAGTTTTCCATTGATTTAATTCCTGGATCAAGGCCTATATCGGAGACCCCTTATATAATGGCCACTGTAGAATTAGTTGAACTAAAGAAACAACTAGATGAATTGAGTAATAAGGGATTTATTCTCCCTAGTGTTTCTCCATGGGGAGCCCCTGTTCTTTTTGTTAAAAAGTACGATGGATCTATTAGGTTATGTATCGACTATAGGGAGATCAATGCTATAACAATAAAGAACAAGTATCCCCTACCTCGCATTGATGATTTATTTGACCAACTGCATGGAGCTCAATACTTTTCAATGATTGACCTTCGATCTGGATACCATCAGTTGTGTGTAAAGAAAGAAGACATTCTGAAGACAGCATTTCGAACCAGGTACGAGAATTATGAGTTTACTTTAATGCCTTTTGGATTGACTAATGCACCCTCTGTATTCATGGATCTAATGAATAGATTTTTCGAGGAACATCTCGATGAATTTTTTGTGGTATTTATTGATGATATCTTGGTATAATCCAAAAGCTACGAATATCATGAAAATCACTTGCGCATTATCCTGAAGACTCTGAGAAGACATGAATTTTATGGGATGTTTAGCAAGTGTGAATTCTGGATTTAGGAGATTTCTTTTCTTGGCCATATTGTCTCTAAATATGTAATCTCTGTTGATCCTTCTAAGACCAAGGAAATACAAGAATGGCCAGCACCTACGAGTATAACTGAGGTACACAGTTTTAGTGGTTTAGCAGGTTATTATCGACGTTTCGTCCAGAATTTTGCTCGGTTGGCTAACCCATTAACAAATCTCACACGTAAAGGGGTTAAATTTGTTTTGACAAAAGAGTGTGAATAATGTTTCGGAGAACAGAAGAGATGATTAGTCATTGCTCCTATATTGACTCTACCATCGGTGAATGATGGGTTCATTATTTTTAGTGATGCATCGAAGAAAGGACTTGGTTGTGTCCTTATGCAGAATGATAGGGTTATTGCCTATGCATCACGATATCTGAAAATTCATGATAAGAACTATCTTACTCATGATATCGAGTTAGCAGTTGTGATCTTTTCTTTGAAGATATGGAGGCACTACCTCTATGGTGAAAAATGTGAGATTTATACTGATCACAAGAGGTTGACGTATATTTTCTCACAAAAAGAACTCAACATGAGGCAAAATAGATGGATTGAATTACTCAAGGATCATGATTGCACGATACACTGCAACCCGGGGAAGGAAAACAAGGTTGCAGATGCTTTGAGTAGAAAATACCATGGTGATTTGAACAATAAGAGAATTGAAAGGGATCCAATTTTCATGGATCTTGTGAATATGGACATGGGAATAACCAAGGAAGAAGAAACATCAATGCTTTTTCAAATGGTTTCCAAACCATCTTTACTAGAAATGATTAAGAGTTCTCAGAATGATGATGAAGAATTTCAAAAGAAGAATGAAGCTGTGAATGATGGGAGATTGAGAGACTTTGTGTATGAAGATGGAGTTTTGAAATTTTTTAAGAGACATTGTGTTCCCAATATACCTGATCCAAAAAGTGAATTGCTGGATGATGCTCATAGTTCCAATTTCTTTATACACCCTGGGAGCACCAAAATGTATAGAGTTTTGAAGGAACATTTTTGGTGGGACAACATAAAGAAGGAGATTACTGATTTTGTGTCAAGATGTATGGTTTGTCAACAAGTTAAAGCTGGAAGGCAACAACCTGGAGAAGTCATGAAACCTCTTCCCATACCGAAGTGGAAATGGGATAATATTATGATGGAATTTTTCTTGGGGATACCAAAGACTCTTATAAGGAATGATGAAATATGGTTCATTGTTGATCATCTTACCAAGTCAGAACATTTTCTTGCTATAATATAAGATCTACCACTGGAACGTCTAGCAAGACTATATATTAATGACGTTGTGAGACTTCATCGAGTACCTCTATCAATTGTTTCTAATCATGATCCCCGTTTTACTTTATTATTAGATAAAATTATTCAGAAAGCCTTGGATACTGAACTTCATTTGAGCACTGCCTACCACCCTCAAACAGATGGACAATCAGAAAGAACTATTCAAACCTTAGAATACATGTTGAGATCCTGATCACTTGAATTTCAGGGTATGTGGGATCAATATTTACCTCTGGTAGAATTTTCCTATAACAATAGTTTCCATTCGAGTATTCAGATGTCACCATATGAAGCGTTATACAGAAAGAGATGTCGTACACTAACCTGTTGGGATGATGTTGGTGAAATAAAACTTGTAGGCCTAGAACTGGTGGAGGAAACGATGGAAAAGGTGAAGGTAATCCATAACCATATCAAAGCAGCTCAAAGTAGGCAGAATAGCTATGCTGATAATCGAAGGAAGAATTTGGAATTTCAAGTCGGTGATCATGTTTTCTTGAAGGTATCTCCATATAAATACCCGTAAATTTCAAGGAATTTTTTTTCTTAATTTTCATTGGAATTTTACAAGAACGCAGCTTCTGACGGCACCGAATTCCGAGGCCCGGTGTGCCCAGAATCTTTTTCCGAAGTTTGGCTCGGGTACGTTCAATGAACGAACGAGCGGGTTTATGTAACTTTTGAACCGGTGCTCGGAATCGAATTCCAAGGGCACTGATGGAATCGCAGTGCCAGTTTTTGCTTATAAACTCCTCATCCAGAGTTGCGTTTGCTCGGTTGTGGTTTTTTTTTTGGGTTTTATGTTAAGAAATAAAATAAATTTGTGCGACAATTTTATTTTTATTTCACTTAAAGCCGCTTAAAGACCACTTCAAGCTGTTTAAGCTGAGTTGATGCGGATAGGGTGATATCCAAAAATAACCAACCCTCTTGGTAGGATATTTGTGAGGTGGGGCCCGCATGAGCCCCACCGTTTCTTTTCCCCTAAGTAACAAACTCGCGAAAACCCGTTTTTATGAAAGTCAACTGACACGTTTTCTTAGATTCTTAACGCACCATTTAATGGGGCGGTTTTATTTGTTGAATTAATTCTATGAATTAATGGGTCGTTACTTATCTCTTTTTCATTTTTTGGCATGTTAATAAAATAAGACCAACGTTTTTTATCCTTAAGTGTAGTTCGTTGAGAGGATTTGACAAACCTCAAGTTCTTCATCCTTCTTCGTGAAGAACGCGAAGAACGCGAAAACGCCGGCCTTCGACAACGGGCGACGAAGAACGCCGAGCCTTCGGAGATCGACGACGTGACGCCAAGTACCGTGATGCCGACGGTTCTTCTTCTGTGACGTTCATCCGTGACAATCCAACCCCGCGACAACCTTCGATCGACAACCACAAGGTAGGGGGTTGCGCTTCATTTAAATCACTTTTTGGGTTATAACATCATCACAGATTTAATTTTTATTAAATAAATCGGTTGTTTCTTCATCCTCGGAGATCGACGACGCGACGCCCTTCCACGACGATGTGACGCCCTTCCGCGACGCGACGCTCCACTTGTTCCGCGACAGTTAATTCCTCGAAGAACGCGCGTGCGATGACTTGACGAGGTAGGGGTTTGTTGTGAAACAATTTTTTATTCCCGTGATTGTTTCTTTTAAAATAAAGATCCCTTTTTCATAAGAAAAATTTTAATTTATTAAAATTGTTATTTGTTATGTTTTCTATGTGTTGATTATTTTTCCTGATTGTTATCGCCTAACGCGGAGGGTGAGGGCGAAACGAACATGGCCCGATAACCCTCTACAGTTCTTCGTTATTGTGCGGATTTGGCGGGAAATGAAAAAACGTGCCGCAAGGGCAATTTGATGTTTCTGCAGTGAAGAACGGGACCTGGGAGGAGTAGCGGCGCAGACAAGAATGGAATCGGACCACCAGAGAAACTCCGGTGGCCCGCGGAAGCCACCGGCAGCGCGGGTCGCCGGTGCGGCGGCCCCGCTCCGGTGCGCCGCCGGAGAAATCCACCATGGTTGAAGCTGCGGCGGCGGCAGCGGCGCCGGCGGACCCACAGTCGCGCGGGTCCGGCGCACACAGGACTCGGCTTTGCCGCGTCCGTTGACCAGGGCTGCCCCCCGCGGGGGTCACGGAGTTGTCACGCGGGGGCAGCGTGCCCCCCGCGTTGCTCGGCCGCGGCCGGACCGGACCGAGTCCAGTCGGGTCGGACCGGGTCGGGTCGACCCCATTTTTCCGACCCAGGGGGGGTCGGCCCGGGTAGGCCCGGGCCCAGACCCCCTGTATTCGGACCATTTTCGGTCTTTTGCCCGTAACATGAGCTACGTGCCTCCGAATGACGCGCCGTCAGCGGAAATGCGATCCTTGGATCGAGACGGTCGTTTCGGTATACTTCACTCAAGGTTTCAGAATAATTTGGGTTTGGACGGGTTGGTTCGTACACGAAACAAACCAGGACCTCGGACCGGAAACACTCATATCTTGAGCTTCGGACGTTCGATTGATGTGCCGTCGACATTGTTGTTTTCCTCTAAGTGAGACAGATCATTTGGAATACTCCGCCCGAGGTTTGGACGTAGGTGGAGTACGGTCGGGTTGGTTTTGCCTTGGAAACCAACCGGGCCCCTGGAACGGAAAAGCCAAAAACTCTCAGACCGGGCGTCCGATTGACGCGCCGTCTGCTACGTGAAGTTCCTGTTGACGATAAATAACTTTTGGATACATCAACTCTGGACCTTGTGTCAGTTGATGTATCAGTCTCTCGGCTCGTGGAGCGGACCCTCCCGAACGAGCTTGCTGTGTGCGAGAACCCTAGTGCTGGCTGCGACTTCGATGACGACGACTGTGCAGATATCCTATGTGGACTGCGACGATGAAGAGCGCTGGTCTTGAATCCTATGTGGGTTCTTAGCTGTGCTGGTATTGTATCCTATGTGGGTCCCAACGTAGATGATTCAGTGCTGGTCTTGTATCCTATGTGGGTCCCAACATAGATGAATAAATGAAGAGTGCTGGTCTTGTATCATATGTGGGTCCTAGTTGTGCTAGTCTTGTATCCTATGTGGGTCCCAACTAAGATGATTCAGTGCTGGTATTGTATCCTATGTGTGTCCCAGCATAGATGAATCAATTAAGAGTGCTGGTCTTGTATCCTATGTGGGTCCCAGCTGTGCTGGTCTTGTATCCTTTGTGGGCCCCAACTTAGATGATTCAGTGCTGGTATTGTACCCTATGTGTGTCCCAGCATAGATGAATCAATGAAGAGTGCTGGTCTTGTGTCCAATGTGGGTCCCAGCTGTGCTGGTCTTGTATCCTATGTGGGTACCAGCTTAGATGATTCATTGAAGACAGCTGGTCTTGCATCCTCAGTGGGTCCTAGCTTAGATGATTCAGTATTGTTATCTGATTATCACTTTCACCTTTTTCGATGAAGTATTATTCTGTGTGAGATGAATCCGGTTTACTCTCCTTTGTGGACTGTGTTGAACTATCCTTGGTGGATTTAATGTTTACTTTTTTTTTTGTGGATTGTGTTGAGATATCCTATGTGGATTACTTTTTCTCTCCTTCGTGGATTGTGTTGTGCTATTCTGTGTGAGTATACATTTTACTTTCCGGTGTGGATTGGGTTGTGCTTAGGCTCAGATGTCGGAGTCGAACGAGAATTGATGACTTAGGTATATGTATGGGCATATACCGAAGCAGTTTCGGTTGTTACTTCGTGATTGTATCTTTCCTTTGTGGTTTATCCATTGTGGATTTTGGGAGACCTTTGGGGGTCTCGAGGTCCCTACTGAGTGGCTTATACTCACCCCTACATGGGCTATGCCCGCACTTCATTGTGTTGGTTGCAGACGACAGACATCGCTGATCGTGGTTGAGGCTTGCAGAGCAGGACGGTACCTGGAGGTGTACCACTGGGCGGGACGTACTCGGAGTGGACGGCTGGACCGAGGAGCTGTGGAGTCTATCTGTTTTCGCCCCTCAGGTGGGACTTCTAGAGGACGGATCGACACTGTGGCTTTTCTTTTCAGTTGCATTTTTTCCCTTTCAGTTGTACTTTACAGTTGGGCTTGCGTTTCCGACCCCTTTTACTTTCAGCACAACTTGTTATAGTTTTTAAATAGCTTATACTCTTTCCTCTTTCTTACTCTGTGATGGTTGTTTAAATTACAAAGGCAATGTCTTCCCTGTTATCGGGATTTACGCCTTGGTTCAAGTCGCCAGCCCCTGGCCTATGGAAGGCGGGCTTGGGGTAGTCACGACACGGGCCCCGAGGACGGTTCATTAAAAATTGGTATCAGAGGAGTTCGGTTCTACCGCTGACTCTGATCTTTCTTCTATGTGAAGCAATAGTGTTCAGCTTATTGGGTGTGGTTATCAGTCTAGGGAGTCGAGTGATGGTGCGGCGGCCGACATATCCATACAGCAGGACCCTGACTTCTGATTTCCGACTTAATGCACGAAAACATTAATTGCATGTGTGTTCATGTTTCCTTTGTGATTAATTGTGACAGCTCACCAGGTATACAGTTTTGACCGTGGCGCACCTGTTTATTTTTAGGATGGACCCACGAAGACAGCCAGCTAGGGTTCCGAGAGTGGAGCGTGATGACAGCCCACCGAGGGACAAGGCCTCGGTGCAGGGCTCCTTGTCAGCAGAGGCACCGGAGGTACCTTTACTCGCCGAGCCACCGATGCTACCAGTCCCAGTCGCTGATGATGCACATCACCTTAGTGCACTTCATGAGTTCCAGTGCCAGCGACGGGCCAGGTTCCTTAGGGAGACAGACCCTCAGGCCACCGAGGACTGGCTGGAGGCAGTTGTACGGGTTTTCAGATTAGTGAGGACACCAGCAGACCTCATGGTGATCCTCGCAGCGAGCCTCCTGCACACGGCAGCAGTCAGATGGTGGAGCTTGATGCTCCAGGTGCACGACGATACATCTCTCCTCTGGATGGACTTTGAGATCATCTTACGCTCTGAGTTCGTCCCAGCCACCCTCCGTGCGGTGTGCATCCAAGAGCTGCTACAACTACGTCATGGCAGCATGACAGTGGACCAGTACTTGGCGAGATTTACTGATCTCTCGCGCTACTCCACAGATATGGTATGAGACCCGTTCTTCAGGGCCCAGAATTTCGAACAGGGACTGATGCATGATATCAGGGCTTCGATGATCTCCCTCAACATTCCGACACAAGAAGAGGTGTTGGAGAGAGCCCTTCTATTTGAGAGTTTTCTCGCCGAGCAGGCTCCAGTGATAGGGCCCTCTGCAGGACGACCCGTAGCAGGGTCTTCCGCAGCTGGCAGTAGACAGGTGACACAGAGGTCCAAACGGGCCAGACAATCAGTTGGGCTGTCTCAGGATGAAGATTCGGTTGTGAGGGGCACCCGAAGGAGAGCCATCTATACGAGGGGAAAGAATTGCTACGCATGCAGCGGGCGAGGTCACATGGATCGAGACTGCCCGACTTGTCTTATAGATGAGCAGCAGGTGGTAGAGGGACCTCGCAAACAGAGGTTCGGCCATGGTAGTCCGCAGGGTGCTGGCGGACGAGGCAAAGGAGCTGGCCGAGTAGCAGATGGTGGGAAACACTTCGAGGTGTTGCCACCACCACCACCACCAGGAGGTCCACCCCGACCGCAGGGAGATGGTGGACATGCGAGAGCTCAGCATCAGGCATCTGAGGCCTTCGATCATGGAGCTTTGGGAGCAGATGGATAGGAGCAGAACTAGTGGATATGTCCTTTGTAGTTCTAGTTACTTGTTGTTTTAGTGTGGTGTCTTTGTATTATGAGCTACAATAGTAAAAGATGCTTACCTTTGTGATGTTTTCATTCTTGTCCTCTTTTGTGTTGTTACTAAGAGGTTCCAGTTTAGACTGTTGACTTGACCCTCACTTGTGTGACATCTACTAAAGGAGACCCAGTTACCACACATTGATGCCGACATTGTGACTCAGCCCTTAGAGGTGAGAGTAACGGTTGGATCTCTTGGTAGTAGAGTCGAGGCCTTACGATGTCATCCTTGGTGTGGATTAGCAACATCCATGTCGGGATTGACTGTATTAGGAAAATGAAGTGTTTCATCCAGGGTATGAGACCAGATTTATCTTATCGGAAAAGAAGAAATCATAGCAGTTCTTGTAGGATCGGAAATAGTCCAGGTAATCCAGGAGCGGATGAGTATAGATTAGAGCCGATAGAAGTCCCATGCTGACAGGAGGCGGAGGCCACTTGAGTTTGAGAATGGTGACCACGTCTTCAGGAGGGTCTCACCTCGACGTGGATTACAGAGGTTTGGCCGAAGCGGCGAGTTGTCTCCACACTTAATCGACCCTTCCAGGTCCTCAGCAGGATTGGCAGGGTGGCTTATCGCCTGGCTCTACCACCACAGTTGCGCCTAGTGCACGATGTCTTCCGTGTATCTCAGTAGAGGAGATACGTGCACGACCCGACGCCAATCTTTGACCATGGAGAGCTGGTCTTTGATGATGGGGCGACTTTTGCGGAGGTCCTAGTGGAGATCAAGGATCAACAGGATCAGGTCATACGTGGATGATCGATTCCTCTAGTGCGCTTCATATGGTAGCTCGGGAACCTCTAGGAGAGCACTTGGGAGCGGGAGGCTCAGATGTGTGCTCAGTACCGCCTTTGTATCCCTATGTTTGTGGTGAAGCATTTCGAGGACATAAAGCCCTGTGGTGGGAGTAATGTAAATACACGTAAATTTCAAGGAAATTTCTCTCTTAATTTTCATTGGAATTTTACAAGAACACAGCTTCTGACGGCACCGAATTTAGAGGCCCGGTGTGCCCGGAATCTTTTTCCGATGTTTGGCTTAGGTACGTTCAATGAACGAACGAGAAAGTTTTTTTAACTTTGAACTGGTGTTTGGAATAGAATTCCGAGGGCACCGATGGAATTGCAGCACCATTTTTTGTTTAGAAATGCCTCTTCCATTGTTGCGTTTTCTCGGTTGTGGTTTTTCATTTTTGGGTTTTAAGTTAAGAAATAAAATAATGTTGTGAGACAATTTTATTTTTATTTCACTTAATGCCACTTAAAGACCACTTCAAGTTGTTTAAGCTGAGTTGATGCGGATAGGGTGCTATCCAAAAATATCCTACCCTCTTGGTAGGATATTAGTGAGATGGGGCTCGCACGAGCCCCACCGTTTCTTTTCCACTAAGTAACGCAACCGCGAAAATGCGTTTTTATGTAATTCAACTGACATGTTTTCTTAAATTCTTAACGCACCATTTAATTGGGCGGTTTTATTCATTGAATTAATTCTATGAATTAATGGGTCGTCACTTATCTCTTTTTCGTTTGTTGGCATGTTAATAAAATAAGACCAACGCTTTTTCTCCTTAAGTGTTGTTCATTGAGAGGATTTGACAAACCTCAAGTTCTTCATCCTTCTTCGCGAAGAACGCGAAGAACGCGAAGAAAGTGAAGAACGCCGACCATCGATGAAGGGCGACAATGAACGCCGAGCCTTCAGAGATCGACGACACGACGCCAAGTACCGCGATGCCGATGGTCCTTCTTCCTTGACGTTCTTCCGCGACAATCCAACCCCGCGACAAACATCGATCGACAACGTCAGGGTAGGGAGTTGCGCTTCATTTAAATCTCTTTGTGGGTTATAACAACATCAAATATTTAATTATTATTAATTAAATATGTTTTTTCTTGATCCTAGGAGATAGTCGACGTGATGCCCTTCCACGACAACGCGACGCCCTTCCGTGACGCGACGCTCCACTTGTTCCGCGATGGTAAATTCCGCGAAGAACGCGCGTGCGACGACATGATGAGGTAGGGGTTTGTTGTGAAACAATTTATATTCCCGGGATTGATTCTTTTAAAATAAAGAACCCAGTTTCTTAAGAACAATTTTAATTTATTAAAATTGTTATTTGTTATGTTTTCTATGTGTTGATTATTCTTCCCGATTATTATCGCCTAACGCAGAGGGTGCGGGCCAAACGAACACGGCCCGATAACCCTCGGCAGTTCTTCGTTGTTGTGCAGATTTGGCGGGCGACGACAAAACGTGCCGCAAGGGTGATTTGATGTTTCCGTAGTGAAGAAAAGGACCCGGGAGGAGCAGCGACGCAGAGGGGAATGGAATCGGACCACCGGAGCGACTTCGGTGGCCCACGAAAGCCACCAGTGGCGCCGCCCCGGCGCGTCGCCAGAGGGAGCCACCGTGGCTGAATCTGCGGCGGTGCCAGCGGGTCTGGCACATACAGGACACGGCTTTGCAGTGTCCGTTGACCAAGGCGGCCCCCCGCGGGGGTCGCGGAGTTGTCACGCAGGGGCAGCGTGCCCCCCGTGTTGCTAGGCTGCTCGGCTGGTCGGGTCGGGTCGTACCCTGGACGGACCAGACTGGGTCCAGCTATGTCGTACCGGGTCGGGTCGACCCGGTTCGGCCGACCCAGGGGGGGCGGGTCGGGTCGGCTGGGGCTCAGACCCCCCGTCTTCGGACCATTTTCGGTCTTTTTCCCGTAACTTGAGCTACGGGCATTCGAATGACGCGACGTCAACGACAACGCGATCCCTGGATCGAGACGGTTGTTTCAGTATACTGCAATCAAGGTTTAGGAATACTTTGGATTCGATCGGGTTGGTTCATACACGAAACCAACCGGGCCCTCGGAGCGGAAACACTCATATCTTGAGCTTCGGACGTCCGATTGGCGTGCTGTTGACTTTTTTGATTTCCTCTAAGTGAGAAGGATCTTTTGGCATACTCCGCCCGAGGTTTTGATGCAGGTGGAGTAAGGTCGGGTTGGTTTTTCCTAAGAAACCAACTGGGCCCCTTGGACGGAAAAGCCAAAAAATCTCAGACCGGGCGTCCGATTGACGCGCCATCTGCGACGTGAAGTTCATGTTGATGATACAAAACTTTTGGATACATCAACTCTGGATCATTTGTTAGTTGATGTATCGGCCTCTCGGCTCGTGGAACAGACCCTCCCGAACGAGCTTGCTATGTGCGGGAACCCTAGTGCTGGCTGTGACTTCAACGACGACGACTGTGCAGAGATCCTCAGTGGACTGTGACGATGAAGAGTGATAGTCTCGTATCCTATGTGGGTCCCAGCCGTGCTGGTCTTGTACCCTATGTGGGTCCCAGATTAGATGATTCAGTGCTGGTCTTGTATCCTATGTGGGTCCCAGCATAGATGAATCAATGAAAAGTGCTGGTCTTGTATCCTATGTGGGTCCCAGCTGTGCTGGTCTTGTATCCTATGTGGGTCCCAACATAGATGATTCAGTGATCGTATTGTATCCTTTGTGGGTCCCATCATAGATGAATCAATGAAGAGTGCTGGTCTTGTATCCTATGTGGGTCCCAGCTGTGCTGGTCTTGTATCCTATGTGGGTCCCAGCTTAGATGATTTAGTGAAGACAGCTGGTCTTGCATCCTCAGTGGGTCCCAGCATAGATGATTCAATTTCTTTATCTAATCATCCCTTTCACCTTTTTCGACGAAGTATTTTTTTGTGTGAGCTGAATCCTGTTTACTCTCCTTTGTGGATTATGTTGAACTATCCTGGGTGGATTAACTATTTACTTTCCTTTGTGGATTGTGTTGAGCTATCCTATGTGGATTACTTTTGCTCTCCTTCGTGGATTGTGTTTTTCTATTCTGTGTGAGTATACATATTGATTTCCTATGTGGTTTGGGTTGTGCTTGGGCTCGAATGTTGGAGCCGAACGGGAATTGATGACTTAGGTATATGTATGGGAATATACCTAAGCAGTGTCGGTTGTTACTTCGTGATTGTATCTTTCCTTTGTGGTTTATCCTTTGTGGATTTCGGGAGACCTACGGGGGCCTCGGGGTCCCTGCTGAGTAGCTTATTCTCACCCCTGCATGGGCTATGCCCGCACTTCATTGTGTTGGTTGCAGACGACGGGCATCGCTGATCGTGGTCGAGGCTTGCGGAGCAGGACGGTACCTAGAGGTGGACCACTGGGCAGGATGTACTCGGAGCAGACGGCTGGACCGAGGAGCTATGAAGGCTATCTGTGCTCGCCCCTCAGGTGGGACTTCCAGAGGATGGCTCGACGCTGCGACTTTTCTTTTCAGTTGCTATTTTTCCCTTTCAGTTGTACTTTACAGTTGGACTTGTATTTCCGGCCCCTTTTACATTCAGCACAGCTTGTTATAGTTTTTACTTAGCTTTTACTCTTTTCGCTTTCTTACTCTGTGATGGTTGTTTACCTTACAAAGTCAATGCCTTCCCTGTTATCGGGATTTACGCCTTGGTGCTAGTCGCCAGCCCCTGGCCTATGGAAGGCTGACTTGGGGTAGTCACGACACAGGCCTTGAGGACGGGTCGTGACAATCCATGGAAGGGAGTAATAAGTTTTAGTAAGAAAGGTAGATTGAGTCCCAGGTACATCAGACCTTTCAAAATTCTAGAACGAATTGGGGATGTAGCTTACCGATTGGAAATGCCGCCAAGTCTCTCCAAAGTTCACGATGTGTTCCACATATCTCTATTGAGGAAATACATGCCTGAACCAATGCATGTACTCACCTATGAGGAATTAGAACTGGAACCCGATCTGTCTTATTGTGAAGAGCCCATCAAGATTCTTGATACGAGAGAACAAGTACTGAGAAACCGGACGACGCGTCTGCTAAAAGTCTGGTGGAGAAACCAAATGATGGAAGAGGCAACGTGGGAACCCGAGGAGCATATGATGAAGAACCACCCGAGTCTTTTCATGCGGTAGTATAATATAAATTTTGAGGAAAAAATTATTTGAAGGAGGGGAGAATCTAACACCCTAAACTTTTACGGTACGCTTCTTTTTGAATAATGTGATAGCGTGTGTTGTATGCAACATCAAGTTCTAACACAACACAACCAATCAAACTAGCCATTAGGAATAGTAATACTTATCTTTTAAAATTATATATATTTTATATTTCAAAATGGACTTAATTTTTGGATTCAGAATACTGAAATTATTCTATGTTGAATTTTTGGTATTTTTCTGAGAACTTCCAATTTTTATGAATAGTGAAAAATACTTAAAAACAACATTTTTAATCATAATAATTTATAGTGATAAATTATATTATTTAGTGGTCTTAAATTATAATTAGAATATATTTTTAACATTTCATCCAATGGTGTTCATTAGAATTAATTTCACTTTGAAATTGGACATAAACAATTCTCAATCTTTTTTATATATATTGTTTCTTAAAAACACGCTATTTGTTGTAACAACGGGGATTAATTATAAAATTAATTAATGCAACATATATGTTTTGAATTTTGTAAAATAGACATAATTTTTGAATTCAGAATATCAATTATAGATTAGGGTGAAATTTTGGCATTGTTCTGAAAAACTTCAATTTTTGATGAATAGTGAAACTACTAAGTGGTAGTTAAAAAACTGAATTTTTCATAAAACATATTTTTACCGCTTCTGTGATTGGATTTTCGAAAATACCATTGAAACGGTAAATATCAAGGAGTAAAATTTGGTTCAATGAGATGAATTTTTTTTTGGGTGAATAGTAACTTTTTACTTTTCTTTACCACGGTTAAAAGTAAATACGGTAATTAAGGGTAAACATGATATTAATATTACCATAACATGTGTCCTAATTCTATTGGACAAGTGTATCTAGACCAAAAATAACCTTAGTAATAAAATTTTATCATTTAGGTCCACTTGGATTAGATGAGGACATTTATTATTATTTAATTAAAAGAAGAGTTAAAAGAGTTAAAATCAATGTATATTTAATAAAACATTTTTAATATAGGGTTATACATAAGATAAATTGGATTGTAAATATTCATTAGAAATATAAAACTATTACCTACATAATGATATTTTATTTATAATTTTTAGACATTAAATAATATAATTTATTTATGACACAATGATGAGGCAGTAATTACCATAATAGTGAAAAATTAAAATAATTGATATTATAAATACTCAAATAAAAATTTTTTGATACTTTTAATAAATTAAACTAATTTTTTAGGATAATATGACATATTATGATTTATTTAATTGAATTTTTTTTCTAAATAATCATTCTGTTATGATTTTCACAAAAAAACAATTTTCCAAATAGTGTCAAAATTGACATAAAAGAGTTTTTAAAACAAATATTATATTATTAATTTATACTAAATTCCTAAAAATCTAAGGATCATCCAAGAGACTTATATCATGATAGTTTTATCATTAATGGACCACTTTATGGTCTATTAGAGGTATATAGTATGTTTATTAACTATATAATATAAAAATACAATGTGACATGGTAATTGTCAAACTAATTAACTAAGAGTTAAAACTAAAATATAAGGTTAATATAATGACCCAAACCTGTCTAAATCCAATTGGTTGAGTGGTTTTCGACCGATACCCACCCTAACCTTTAAATAATACACATTTATACCATTAGAAACCGAATATGTATTTATTATAAAATAATATTTCTAGCTTTTCCAAAGGTGCCCCTAACCCCTCTTATAAAAGGGAACTCTCCCTTCTCATTAACTCACACCTTAAATGCCTTTTGGCTCTGCCAAACTCTGCACAAATTCTCTATCAACTTCCCTAAATTAAATCTAGAGGCCTTACTTTAGTCATAAATCAAACTTATGGAGTCCTTTTGATCAAATCAATTGGAAGAACCCGAAGAAGATGTAATGATTTCACCACCCTTTTTCAAATTCATTTGTTCTTCCACTTCTTCTTTCTTTGTTTTTTCCATTATAAAATAATTAATCTATTATATCCTATAAACTTTAATATTATTATAAATATGTAACAACAATATCCAGTATTATATCCATCTTTTGAATAACATGTCACCATACGTGTGTACGTACGTCTTACCATCTCCACGTCGTGGTGTAATTGTTATTCAATATATTTATTATTTGGATGGGTATAATAATGATGTGTAATTCATGTAAATAATAAATATAAAATTATAATGATTCTTTATATATTATATACCATCCAATTATATATTATTTTAATATCAAAAGAATAATATTGTCGCTCGTGCGTACGTACGGACTACCGTCTCCACGAACGTGATAAGATTCATTATCTGTTGTATCCATTCAAGTATAATTCTCATTTTATGATTAATAATAGTATATAAGGACATGATATCAATCTGGATATGATTAATATACAACCTTTCAATTACAAACACAACTTCTGTAACAAAACATATAAAAGAAAACGAGTAAGTTAACACCCAAAACAACGATAATACTAAGATATTATTAACTAAGCAATGTTAAAAGATCATATATGATATCATATTAATGTAAATGATTCTTGAATAATTTTATAACAATTATTTCACCATTATATAGGAGGTCAAACTACCCCCAACCAAGGAAAAGTACAAGGTAAGGGTTATTTCTCAATCTCTTCATTATCCGAGGTTTTTTATACGTAAGAATCTACTGGGATCTCTTTATCATCCACATCTATGTTTCTTAAAAATGTATTTCAAAACATTATTACTAATTAAAATAATATGGGTTATATTAATTTATACCCTTGTTTGACTTTTTATAAGAGGTTTATAAAGGAATATTTCATTCGTTTTCCAAAGAAGGTGCTTTTAACCGTTTCATAAGAATTAAGGTAAGAATGTTTTATTAACTTATACGGCTGGTGCGACTATTTTCAGTCGTTATAAAACCTTCGAAGCTTCCCTTAAAATCTTATAAGAATATTTTCAAATAAAATGATTTATTTTTTAAATATATGACTCTTAAATGATTTCAAAATAGAAAGAGATATTTCTCTAAAAAGAGTTTTGATTTCATCTATGTCAACATCCTTTGATGGATTTTACTCTTATTTGAAGTTGATTTGTTATGATACAAAACTTCTATATTGTATTGAAGGTTTTGTGATATGTTTGACTGTGGATGTGTTATTTTTATTCCATTCATGGTTTATGGATGATGTATTTACATTTCGTATGCTAGTTTTAATACGAATGTTTATGTTATGTTTAAACATTTTCATATGGGAATGCATTGGACTTAATATGTGATGAGTGGAGACCGCTATAGATCTTCGATGCATCGGTAGGTCTCATGAGACAAACTAGTGTCTTGGCACAAGGCCTTGTCAAAATATTATTTGTAGTCTTGGCATGAGGCCTTGGCTATGTGGTTATGATAGTCTGGCATTATGCATTCCATCATTATGAAAGTGGTTATTGATATTGCATGTGATTCTTCGATTAGTAGAACATCCATGTGAATAAGTAAATGGAATCATTTCATTTTATTTGTTCCATACTATGTTGAAGTTCAAGTTTAAAAGGCTTTTGTTTTAGTTATACACTGCACTATATGTTTATTCTTATTTATGAAAGTTTCTTCTATATTGTTATCCTTACTGGGCATTTGAGCTCACCCCTTTTCTATGTTTTATTTTTCCCCAGGATGTGAAAAAGTAAATTATGAATGACCTGTAGGGATATGATGAGGGGATAATTTTGTGGAATATGGAGACAATATGTTTTTGTAGTAGTTTTTCACTTTATGATGTAATGTAAGACTTTATGAATATATCAAGTGTTTCCAATGATACTAAACCAATCGGTCTTTCGGGATTTGATCTTTCTTGTGATCATGACAATGCCATGTAATAATGCACCGACTCTGGGTAACTAGGGTCGAGGCATTATAATTGGTATCATAGGAAGTTTAGTAAACACCTTGGAAGCTAGATTTAGATAAACTATGATTAGAGCACATAGACCTAAGATGGACTTTGAGGATTAGTATAGAAGAAATTCCTAGAATTTTGGTTTTGTAGAGATTTTGTGAGTTTTCCGAGCAATAGATCCCTGTCTGGATATGAGCCGGTAGAGGCGGCTCTGGCACAGATGTACCTAGTGGAAAAACCCGAAAAAACTACTTTGAGCTAGACTCGAACGGGAACTGGTTCACGACAACGGGCCTTGATGCACTCTTGGTTACGACACTCCTGGGGGATATGCTTAGGATAACTCTCATTTTATTTACAAATCATTATGACGGGATTATGAGTATATAATTCCTCAATGAAAACATTTTATGATTATGGATTATATCCATAAAATAGTTCAATTTATGTTAAGTGTTTTATAAGTATGGAATTATGTATTTTGATTCATAAATTGATCTAGTTTATTCCATTGTTTAGAAATGGATCCTAGTTGAAGAAATGGAAACTGTATCAATGCACACACTTCATGTATGGATTTACCTCCTACTCAAGATAATTATATTGGAGCTGGTGATGCAACTTGTGCCGATCATCTAATCACCATACTGGGACAACTCACTCAGGTTATGAATAATAACCTTACCCGTATGGAGCACCCTGATCTGCAGCATGGAGGATCAATGTTAGGTCACATCATGTGGCAAAAACCACCAACATTCAATTGGAGTACAAATCTATTAGTAGCAAAGTAATGGATAAGTTCCCTAGATAAAATATTTCAGGCTTTGGGGAGTAGTGAAAGGGAGAAAGTTATCATGGAAGTTTACTGCCTCACTAGAGATGCTGATCAATGGTGGTCATTGATTCAAAACATGAATGAAGATGATGAAGTATCAAATATTGAATAGAGGGAGTTCAAGGATCTGTTTTTAGAAAAACACTTTCCTCGTGACCATCGAGCAGATATGGAAACACAATTTCTGAGTCTGAGACAATAGGAGGATGAGAATGTCGCAAAGTATGAGGCTAACATTACAAGGTTAGAAAGGTATGCTGGAAATTATATACATAACCCAAGAAGTAAGATTTATCGTTTCATTGATGGGTTAAAAAAATTTCTCCATCGAGAATTAGTCTCACAATCCTTCTCTTCGTACGAAGACATTGTCTCATGTGCTATCAAGAGAGAAAAGGAATTCTCTAAGTCTTATGACTTTAAAGCAAAGAAAGAGAAGAATTGATCTACTGATCAATCTGGGAATGGAAATAAGGGGAAGAAGGAAAAGGTTGAATATCCATCCTGTGGTAAATTTGGGAAGAAACACCCTGGTACATTCTTGAAGGGAATGTGTGTCTATTACAAGTGTGGTGAAAAAGGCCACCAAGCTCGTGATTGCAAAGGGAAGAAGGAAGCTACCAATGTTTATTGCTACAACTGCAGGGAGATGTGACATTATGCAAATGAATGTCCTAAGCATCAGGGGAACTTACTTCAGAAATGATCAAGGGATCAAGGCCAATCTTATGTTATCACTACTGCTGAGGTAGAAACACTGAAAGACGTGGTGGTAGGTAATTTAATGGTTTCCTCAAGTTTAGAAAATGCATTATTTGATTGTAGATCATCTCATTGTTTCATATCTTCCGAGTTTTCTAGGAAAATTAGATATTTCCAATTTGATTTAACAAGGGTGTTGCCAGTTAAAACCCCTAATGGATGTATCATTGCAACAATGTTTTGTGAATCAATCCCCATTAGAGAACATAAATGTTCTTTATCTGCTTATCTCATCGTCATACTTATGATTGAGAGTGATATAATCCTTGGTATGGATTGGCTTTCAGACTATGATGCGAAGATTTATTTTAAGAAGAAGGAGGTTACGATTTTTGATGAAGATGACAAGGAACACCCTATCATTAGAGCAAAATCATCAACACCTAATTCTTATCTAGATCCACCCCCAGTAGCTCAACTAAATTCAATTACTGGAGAGGAAGAAGATAAAATTATAGTGGGTGGGGAAAGGAATTTTCAAATAGTGGATTTACTTGTTGTTAATGAATATGTCGATGTGTTTCTGGATGATTTACCTGGTCATCCTCTAGAACGAGAAGTTGAGTTTTCCATTGATTTAATTCCTGGATCAATTCCTATATCTAAGACCCCTTATATAATGGCCACTGTAGAATTATTTGAACTAAAGAAACAACTAGAGGAATTAAGTAATAAGGGATTTATTTACCCTAGTGTTTCTCCATGGAGTGCCCCTGTTCTTTTTGTTAAAAAGAAAGATGGATCTATGAGGTTATGTATTTACTATAGGGAGAACAATGCTATAACAATAAGGAACATGTATCCCCTACCTCGCATTGATGATTTATTTGACCAACTACATGGAGCTCAATAATTTTCAAGGATTGACCTTCGATCTGGATACCATCAGTTGTGTGTAAATAAGGAAGACAATCCGAAGACAGCATTCCGAACCAGGTACAAGCATTATGAGTTTACTGTAATGCCTTTTGGATTGACTAATTCACCCTCTGTATTCATGGATCTGATGAATAGATTTTTCAAGGAATATCTCGATGAATTTGTGGTGGTATTTATTGATGATATCTTGGTATACTCCAAAAGCTACGAAGATCATGCAAATCACTTGTGCATTATCCTGGAGACTCTGAGAAGACATGAATAATATGGGAAGTTTATCAAGTGTGAATTCTAGATTCAGGAGATTTCTTTTCTTGGACATATTGTCTATAAAGATGGAATCTCTATTGATCCTTCTAAGACCAAGGCAATCCAAGAATGGCCAGCAACTACGAGTATAACTGAGGTACACAGTTTTATTGGTTTAGCAGGTTATTATCGTCGTTTCGTCCAGAATTTTTCACAGTTGGCTAACCCATTAACAAAGCTCCCACGTAAAGGGGTTAAATTTGTTTGGACAAAAGAGTTTGAATAATGTTTCGAACAACTGAAGAGAAGATTAGTCAATGCTCCTATATTGAATCTACCATCGGGGAAATGATGGGTTCATTATTTATAGTGATGCATCGAATAAAGTACATGGTTGTGTCCTCGTACAGAATGATAGGGTTATTTCCTATGCATCAAGACAGTTGAAAATTAATGAGAAAAACAATCCTACTCATGATATCGAGTTAGCAGCTGTGATCTTTGCTTTGAAGATATTGAGGCACTACCTCTATGGTGAAAAATGTGAGATTTATACTAATCACAAGAGTTTGAAGTATATTTTCTCACAAAAATAACTTAACATGAGGTAAAGGAGATGGATTGAATTAATCAAGGATTATGATAGCATGATACACTGCCACCCGGGGAAGGCAAACAAGGTTGCAGATACATTGAGTAGAAATGACCATGGAGTTTTGAACAATAAGAGAATTGAAAGGGATCCAATTTTCATGGATCTAGTGAAGATGGACATGGGAATAACCAAGGAAGGAGAAAAATCAATTCTTTTTCAAATGGTTTCCAAATCATCTTTACTAAAAATGATTAAGAGTTCTCAGACTGATGATGAATAATTACAAAAGAAGATTAAAGCTGTGAATGATGGGAGATTGAGAGACTTTGTGTATGAAGATGGAGTTATGAAATTTGGGACGAGACTTTGTGTTCCCGATATACCTGATCTAAAAAGGGAATTGCTGGATGATGCTCATAGTTCCAATTTATCTATACACCCTGGGAGCACCAAAATGTATAGATATTTTAAGAACATTTTTTGTGGGACAACATAAAGAGGGAGATTACTGATTTTGTGGCATGATGTATGGTTTGTCAATAAGTGAAATCTGGAAGGCAACAATCTGGAGGAGTCATGCAACCTCTTCCCATACCAGAGTGGAAATGGGAAAATATTATGATGGACTTTGTCATGGGGCTACCAAAGACTCCTAGAAGGAACGATTCAATATGGGTCATTGTTGATCGTCTTACCAAGTATGCACATATTCTTGCTCTAAGAGAAGATCTACCACTGGAACGTCTAGCAAGACTATATATTAATGATGTTGTGAGACTTCATGGAGTACCCCTATCGATTTTTTCTGATCATGATCCCGATTTTACTTCAAGATTATATAAAATTCTTCAGAAAGCCTTGGATACTGAACATCATTTGAGAACTGCCTACCACCCTCAAGCAAATGGACAATCAGAAAGGACTATTCAAACCTTAGAAGACATGTTGAGATCCTGCTCACTTGACGTTCAGGGTATGTGGGATCAATATTTACCTCTGGTAGAATTTTCCTATAACAATAGTTTCCATTCGAGTATTCCGATGGCACCATATGAAGCGTTATACGGAAAGATATGTCGTAAACCAACCTGTTGGGATGACGTTGGTGAAAGAAAACTTGTAGGCCCAGAACTGGTGGATGAAACGATGGAAAAGTTGAAGGTAATCCAAAACCATATCAAAAGAGTTCAAAGTAGGCAGAAGAGCTATGCTGATAATTGAAGGAAGGATTTGGAATTTCAAGTCGGTGATCATGTTTTATTGAAGGTATCTCCATAGAAGGGAGTCATACGTTTTGGTAATAATGGTTAATTGAGTCCCAGGTACATCGGACCTTTTGAATTTCTATAACGAATTGGGGTTGTAGCTTACTGATTGGCAATGCTGCCAAGTCTCTCCAAAGTTCACGATGTGTTTCACGTATCTCTATTGAGGAAATAAATGCCGGACCCAACGCATGTATTCCCCTACGAGGAATTAGAACTGGAACCCGATCTATCTTATTGCGAAGAGCCCGTCATGATTCTTGATTTGGGAGAACAATTACTGAGAAACCGGACAACACGTCTAGTAAAAGTCTTGTGGAGAAACCATAAGATGGAAGAGGCAACGTGGGAACCCGAGGAGCTTATGATGAACAACCACCTGATTCTTTTCATGCGGTAGTATTTTAGAAATTTTTAGGAATAAATTATTTGAAGAAGGGAGAATCTAACACCCTAAGCTTCTACAATATGCTTCTCATTGAATAATGTGATAGCATGCGTTGTACGCAACATCGAGTTCTAACACACCACAACCAATCAAACTAGCCGTTATGAATTGAAATACCTACATTTTGAAATTATATATATTTTATATTTCAAATTGGACTTCATTTTTGGATTACGAATATTGAAATTATCCTAAGTTGAAATTTTGGTATTTTTCTGAGAACTTCCAATTTTTATTAATAGTGAAAAATACTTAAAAAAAACTTTTTTAATCAAAATAATTTATAGTGATAAATTATATTATTTAGTGGTATTAAAGTATAATTAGAATATATTTTTACCATTTTATCTAGTGGTGTTCATTAGTATTAATTTCACATTGAACTTGGACATAAACAATTGTCAATCTTTTGATATATATTGTTTCTTAAAAACACGCTATTTGTTGTAACATCGGGGATTAATTATAAAATTAATTAATGCAACTTATATGTTTTTAATTTTGTAAAATAAAAAACAGTTTTAAATTTGGAATATCAATTATAGCTTAGGGTGAAATTTTGGCATTGTTCTCTAAAACATCAATTTTTGATGAATAGTGAAACTACTAAGTGGTAGTTAAAAAACTGAATTTTTCATAAAAAATAATTTTACCACTTCTATGATTGAAATTTAGAAAATATGAGAGACACAATTAATATCAAGGAGTAAAATGTGGTTCAATGAGATGAAAATAATTTTTGGTGAATAGTAACTTTTTACTTTTATTTAACACGGTTAAAAGTAAATAGGGTAATTAAGGGTAAACATGATATTAATATTACCTTAAAACGTGTCCTAATTCTATTTTACAAGTTTATATATACCAAAAATAACATTAGGAATAAAATATTATCATTTAGGTCCACATGGATTAGATTAGGACATTTATTATTATTTAATTCAAAGAAGAGTTAAAAGAGTTAAAATAAATGTTTATTTACTAAAACATTTTTAATATAGGGTTATTCATAAGATAAATTAGATTGCAAATATTTATTAGAAAGATAAAAATATTTAATACATAATGATATTTTATTTATAATTTTTAGACATTAAATATTTTAATTTATATATGACACAATGATGATGCAGTAATTACCATAATAGTGAAAAATTATAATATTTGAGATTATAAATACCCAAATAAATAAAATTTGAGACATTTAATAAATTAAACTATTTTTTTGGATAATATGACATATTAGGTTTGATTTAATTGACATTTTTGTAACTAATAATTCTGTTATGATTTTCACAAAAATCAATTTTCCAAATAGTGTCAAATTTGACATAAAAGAGTTTTTAAAACAAATATTATATTATTAATTAATATTAAATTCCTCAAAATCTAACGTTTTTCCAGGAGACTTATTAATGATAGGTGCATCATTAATGGACCACTTGGTGGTCTATTGGAGGTATATAGTATGTTTATTAACTATATAATATAAAAAATACAAAGTGACATGGTAATTGTCAAACTAATTAACTAAGAGTTAAAACTAAAAGATATGGTTAATATAATGACCCAAACCTGTCTCAATCTGATTTGTTGAGTGGTTTTCGACCCATCCCCATCTTAAACTTTAAATAATCCACTTTGGAGCCATTAGAAACCGAATATGTATTTATTATAAAATAATATTTCTAGCTTTTCCAAAGGTGCCCCTCACCCCTCTTATAAATGGGCACTCTCCCTTCACATTAAATAACACCTTAAGACTTTTGGATCTACCAAACTCTGCCCAAATACTCTCTCAACTTACCCCACTTCATCCTAGAGGCCTTACTTTTGTCAGAAATCCAACTTAAGGAGCCCTTTTGATCAAATCAAAAGGAAGAACCCGAAGAAGAGGTAATGTTTTCACCACCCTTTTTCAAATTCATTTCTTCTTCCACCTCTTCTTTATTTGTTTTTCCCATTCTAAAATAATGAATCTAGTATATCATATATAGTTTAACATTATTATAAATATGGAACAGCCATATTTAGTTTTATATCTATCGTTTGAATGACATGTCACTATACATGCGTACGTACGACTTACCATGTCCACGTCGTGGTGTAATTGTTATTCTATATATTATTATTTGGATGGGTATAATAATGATGTTTAATTCATTTAAATAATAAATATAAAATAATAATGATTCTTTATATATGATATACAATCCAATTATATATTATTTTAATATCAAAAGAATGATATTGTCGCTTGTGCGTACGTACGGACTACCGTCTCCACGAACGTGATAAGATTCTTTCTCTATCGTATCCATTCAAGTATAATTCTAATTTCATGATTAATAATAGTATCTAAGGACTTGATATCATTCTTTATATGACTAATATACAACCTTTCAATGACAAACACATCTTACATGACAAAACATATAAAATAAAACGAGTATGTTATCACCCAAAACAACGATAATACCAAGATATTATTAACAAAGCAATGATAAAAGATCATATATGATATCATATTAATGTATATGATTCTTTAATAATTTAATAACAATTATTTCACCATTATACAGGAGGTTAACCTACCCCCAACCAAGGAAAATTTCAAGGTAAGGGTTATTTCACAATCTCTTCATTATCCGAGGTTGTTTATACGTAAGAATCTACTGGGATATATTTATCATCCACATCCATGTTTCTTAAAAATGAATTTCAAAAAAAATTTACTATTTAAAAGAATATGGGTTAAAGTCATTTATAACCTTTTTTTAATTTTTATAAGAGGTTTATAAAGGGATCTTTCATTCGTTTTCCAAACAAGGTGCT
This sequence comes from Viscum album, assembly GCA_963277665.1. Taxonomy (NCBI): domain Eukaryota; kingdom Viridiplantae; phylum Streptophyta; class Magnoliopsida; order Santalales; family Viscaceae; genus Viscum; species Viscum album. Next base: position 58,520 of record CAUJRU010001766.1, read on the forward strand.
TTTAACCTTTTCGGAAGAATTAAGGTATGAATGTTTTTTTAACTTGTACGGCGGGTGCGGCTATTTTCTGCAGTTATAAAATCTTCGAAGCTTCCCTTACAAGCATATAAGAATATTTTCAAAGAAAATGTTTTATTTTTTTAATATATGAATCGTAAATTATTTCAAAATAGAATGAGATATTTCTCTAAAAAGAGTTTTGATTTCATCTATGTCAACATCCATTGATAGATTTTACGATTATTTGAATTTGATTTATTATGATAAAAAACATCAATATTGTATTGATGGTTTTGTGATATGTTTTACTGTGGATGTTTTATTTTTATACCATTCATGGTTTATGGTTGAAGTATTTACATTTCGTATGCTAGTTTTAATACGAATGTTTATGTTATGTTTATACATTTTTATATGGGAATGAATTAGACTTAATATGTGACGGTTGGAGCCTTCTATAGCTCTTCGATGCATCAGTAGGTCTCATGAGACAAACAAGTGTCTTTGCACAAGGCTTTGGCAAAATATTATTTGTAGTATTGGCACGAGGCCTTGGCTATGTGGTTGCGATAGTCTGGCATTATGCATTCCATCATTATGAAAGTGGTTATTGATATTGCATGTGATTATTAGATTAGTAGAATATCAATAAGAATAAGTAAATGGAATTATTTCATTTTATTTTTTACATACTATGTTGAAGTTCATGTTTAAATGGCTTTTGTTTTAGTTATACACTGCCCTAAATCTTTATTCTTATTTATGAAAGTTTCTGCTGTATTGTTATCCTTATTAGGAATTTGAGCTCACCCATTTTCAATGTTTTATTTTTCCCCAATATGTGAAGAAGTTAATTATGAATGACCTACAAGGATATTATGAGGGGATAATAGTGTGGAATATGGAGACAATATGTTTTTGTAGTAGTTTTTCACATTATGATGTAATTTAAAACATTATGAATATACATATTGTTTCCAAGGCTACTAAACCAATCGGTCTTTCGAGATTTGATCATTCTTGTGATCATGACAATGTTATGTAATAATGCACCAACTCTGGGTATCTAGGGTCGGGGCGTTACAGTTAATTGAGACAATCTCAGTGCTTTTCGATATTGTTTTCGTTTATGATTTCATTGATGAATTATTACTATTAATCTATCAAAAATATTCAGGTTTTTATTATCCTATTATATATCTTCCTATACACATTAATTGGTACCATTTTATACTCACTGCTTAGTAATATATTTAAGAATTTATTTTCCAAATCCGAACCTTACCCTCCCTTTGGTCAAAATATATATTTTCTAAAAATACATTCCAATATTATTATACCATTCCCATATAATATTTAAAAGAAATTTTTATGCTATTATTATTTTAAAAATGTACTAAAAGGAATATTTTGTCAAGTTTCTGAAAAATTAACTTTTCAAATACTGTTTACCAGGTAAAATTAATGTTTGTTTGACCTCATATGACATGTATAGTTTTACCCAACATCATTTCTTTTAAGATCTGTTTCCATTGTAAAAAATATTAATATTTGATAAAACGTTTTTTAAAAGTAATTTTAAAGTAAAATTTATTTCAAATTGTTCTCTAAAACATTTTATATGTTTTCATGGAAAACGTGTTCATAAATTATATTATGTAATTTTTAGTTGTTTTCAATGTTTGTTGAAAGAAATATTTCTCAAAATGTTTTTAGGATTCTATTATAATGTTTTCAATAAAAAATATTTTTTAAAAAAATTCATCATTCTTTTATATGATTTCATGAAATGTTAATTTTAAAATTTTTTCATTCATTAATTATAAATTTTCAAAGTATTTTATGAGAAATGGGTTTCAAAACAATTTAAGGCTTTCATTAATATTTTATAAACTTATTTTAATGAAATTTTTTAAAGATTTTTTGAAGAATATTATAAATTTTTTCATGGAAAATGGTTTTCCAAATGATTTTACATATACATTATATGTTTTCAAGTTATATTATATGAAAATTATTTGAAAATGGATATATGAATTAAAAATCCATTTTCAAACAAGAAATGTTTGTTTTCAAGAAACGTTTTCAGATGATATTTTAATATTAATTTCCCTATAAAATGTTAACTATTTAGGATTCTCATATATTATAGGAAAATATATAAACATTTCATTCATCTCCTTTATATGAATGAGTAAATAATTATATCATGGTCTTTTTGAATCCCATTTCTCCTTCATGGGATATATGTATATGAAATGAATTTCTCATTTATTGGTTACTATTTTTGTGAAATGATTACGAAACCAATAACTCTTTCCATAGGTAATAATATGTGCACATGTTTTTTATACCCATTTCATTTCATTGGTTTTGATATTTTTCGTCTAACATATATGTATTACATAATGAGGAGATGGGAGTGACTTATATCTCCTTCAAATTCATTGGATACTGATTTATATCTCAAGAGATAGATATGGATCGAACAAGGGTTTACATGGTTGAGTAATATAGAGTAGGAACAAGGGTTTACTCTGTTCAATAATTCTAGGATCGATTTTGGGTTTTTTTGGTTCGATAACACATATGGTTGGAATTATGGATACTCATTTTAGTAATATATGTTTATAATAAGGGTCACTTGGTTCAGTATTACATGGACAAAATGGGGGATACTCGGTTCAGTAGTGGATATTATACACTAAGATTGACTTACAAGTGATTCCTTGGAAATAGTGGAAATCATTATATCCTTTTGTGTTTTCCACAATTCCATGTTTTCTTCATACATTATGATTTCATGTATTATACTCTCTATTTAATTGAGATTCATGTATTATTAATTTCCAATCGTAATGTTATGACCTCTTTTATTATCATTGATATAAATTGTATGATATTATTTCTATAGGATAAAATTACTAGACCCTCATGATCTTTTTTTTCTTAATTATATCCATAGTTTACCCTTACTAAAAATTTAGACAACTCATTTTATGTTTTCTTTCCCTATGTTACAATGATATGAAAAATGTTGGAAACTTCCAAGAAGGACATTCAATATAAATGTATTGTGATATGATGCAGATAACATATATACCAGTTCGTATGTTTCCATGTCCCAAAGGTCACTATATTAACTATTCTCAATTGTAGTCTAATTGTATAATGTTTAAGTATTTTGAAAAAGTTATGTATTGTCAATGTTTGTAAAAATAGGGTCTATATAGTTGGTGTCATAGAAAATCTGTTGTAATCCTTTGGAAACTATGATGAGAAAACGTTAATGAGATAACTTTGATTATTTCTACAGACATGTCTAGGGATTTCTTTGAGGTCAAGTATAAGGATTAGTTAAAATTTCTGAAAATTTCCTAGAATTCTGTTAAATGATAGATTGAGTGGTTTCCAATAAAAATATCCCTTTCTAGATAGTACAAGGGGATATGGATTCGGCACAGATGTGCCTAGGGGTAACATCTCCGACATGAAATTTTTGGGATTAACTCAAGATAATCAGGTACATTACAATGGGTCTTGTTACACAACTAGTTTGACACTCTTAGTGGTTATTATATGGGAATTCACAAACTCTTTAGAAACCATTTTGGTGTATTTAAGTAAATATTATCTATCAATAACTCCAAAAAAATGAAAGTATCACAAATTATAGATTATTTAATGATTAATAAATAGTATATATAATTCCTTTCATGTCTATATGTTTATTTCGATTAGAAGTAATGCTCATACTACGATTCTGGTTTTGTTCAATTGTGGAGATTAGAATAAATTGGATTAATGTTGAATAAAATGGATGATTTTAAAATGGCCAGTCAATGGGGATGATCGGTGGAGTTAAAGTTTTCATTATCATGCCTAATCGGTTTTCATGAGAAATAATCAACAATTTCTACCATAACCACATCTCGGACTCCCCAAGGAAGGGAACGATGAAGTTAGTTGAGAGTTCGGTTAAGGGAGACCATGGAGTAAATATGTTTATGTTTCCAATGTGTCAATAATGTGAAAATAATCACCTCTATGAATTTCTTAGAGGAAAAATAATGTGTTTGGATATGAAAATAAGCACATGAAGCATGTTACTTATAGTCATAAATTAAGAATTTGGTTAACTAAATAGATTGAAATTTTTCCCCCCTAAGTATTTATCGGAGGTTATGTGTTTTAAGTGTGGATAAAAGGGACATTATACACCCAATGTTCTATGAGAAATGTTCCTAAAGAGATTCATCATGGTGGTGTGAGTAATTATTACATTATTGATAATGAAAACTCTTTAAATGAAATGCGAAAGTAAATATGTAATATCAAAAATGATGAGGTAGCATTGTTAATGGATTAAGGATGAATTAATAGAAATAATTATGTTCCTATTTTCGAAACATATGAATTTTGAAATATAAAAGGATTTCACTTCTTACGTTTTTCGCTAAGTATTTTCATGTTTATGATGAATATTCCCTATGGGATAGTGAAGTGATTTAATGAAAATATTATATTTTTACTATGGTACAGTCCTCTTTAACATGTTCTTAATATTATGACAATTTTTTCTGTATTAGGATATATGGGTTATGAATATGTAAATGGGATAGCATTTGTTACCTTGGAACTAAGTAAGGTCTTGTTTATAGGAGGTTTATGATGACACTAGTTATGATTAAAAATATTGTTAATTTAAGGAGTACATCCAATTATATTTGGAGTGATTAATCATGAATGTTTTCTAAAATGATTTATGGTAATATATGTCATTACCTTATTTTAAAATAATATATGATTAGGATGTTAACATTCTTGGAATGTGAAAACCATGATCTACCTTGTGTTATATAGGGAAATCAATGTTAATTTTATTTTTTAAATCTCTTTTTAATTATTTGGATTATTTTGTTGTGGGATGAGTTATATGGAAAACTATTCATGAAATGGTTATGATAAAAAATAGAAGAAGTAATTATTCAATGATTGTTTTTTACAAAACCTTGGTTTAAAGGATAATCAGTGACTATACATTTTCTTTAATGGATATATTATAATTTATATTAATGTGGTTTTAAAAAAGGACATCATGTATGTCGGGTGACAAGCAATCAAATCTTGTAATGTCGCAGCTCTTGAACCCATGAACAAAGGAGGATAAGGGATTCACGCCTACCACTATCCTACTTGATTTCATTGTAAAAGTGTATTGATTTGTATGTAATAAATATGTATGATGAACTATTAGTATTACTTTTTATTTTTACAGATTAATGATTGTTTTTTAGGATAAAAATACTTATACATTTTATTCATTATGGTTATTAAGATCTATTCAAAGCATATTTATGTACTTTATTAACAATGATAATTTCTAGACAGTCATTCAATGAGGTTATGGATGTATTAAAAAACATTAAACACACAATCCACACATTAATTTTTGTTTATTTAATTTTTTCACGAATACGTCAATGTTTTGAATGTGATAAAAATTTATTTTGATCTAATATTTTAATTTTCATTAAGTTAATGAACCTTTAAATAATCAATTATTTATGAATTTAAGGGCCTAAATATTCCTTTCATCATTCACATGTTTTCTAGTGATGACTTGAATCACTCCATATAAATATTTATGATTTTCCCACCCTATACAATCCTGAATCACAACCTATGTTCTCCTATATGTAAACCATGTTATATGTTAATTTGGTTATCCGTTATGGTTAAAAAATTTCCTTTTTCAGAGAGTTGTTAGTATCAATTTTTACAATTAGTGTTTATATGAATGAAACTTTCAAGAATTAAACCAATGATAATAGAAGATAATTTATATGGTGAAATTCATTATAAGGGGGTTGTGTGTAACACCCTGAGATTTTGAGATGTATTTCATTTGAACTAATTAATTTTTTTGAATAATTTTATAATTGCACATTACTGTATAAATATATATATATATAATTTAAAATAATAGTTAATGAATTCCTATCACACACAATACCATCATGTATTTCACTATATAATATATAGACCTGGCATGTGCAACATGAAATATTTACTTGTCTTGCAATACCCACAACACCAACATTGCATATAATTCATGTAACAATGAGTTTCTATAAAAAATTATATATATATTTATCATTTAAATGAGATAATTATAACCCAGCTGTTTAAACTAGTTATAGGAATATAAAGTACAACTTTTACAAAAAAATTACAACCCATTCATATAATGAAAACATATTTATAAGTAAAGATAATATTTTTGGTAAAGCCTCTTTATGTAAAATAATTAGTTTTATTGAATGAACCAATTTTATAAATAAATAAAATTTTAGACATATTTTTTAATTTAATTTTATAAAATAAACCTCATATTTTAATATAGAATGTTGAAATTAACCTAGGGTTAATTTTTGGGATTTATCTGAGAGACTTCAGTTTTTGATTAATAGTGAAAAAAACTACATTAATTAAAAACTAATATTATGTTTAATTAATTATTAATTATTAATTATATTGTGAATATGTTTTATGGTCACAATAGATAAATATTAAGTATTATCATACAATTCAATGTATTAAAATCAATTTCACTTTGAAAAATAACATAAAATGTTAACAGGTTTTGATCTTTTTAAATCTTTAAAACCTCAATATTTCATCCAATCGGTAGGATTGACAATAATATTAATTTCTACGCTTCTATGAATATATTTTAAAAAATAATATACACCATTTTATTTAGTCTAAAATTTATTGTCTAATAAGACTTTTTTCGTTTATGAAAAAAATTATTACTAAAAGTGATTAAAATTATTCACTTCAGTTAAGGTCAAATTTAGCTTAATTGTGGACTAAAACATAGAGTTAATGTCAAAAATTACATAGAAACATATCCATCACTATTTGGAATTCCATATTTCATCCATAAACCTTAAATTAGAAATTTTGGTTGGTTTTGTATGACTTATTTTAGGTAAGTTCATTTTTATACCTAACATTTTTCTAGAAATTCAATATGATTCCATTCACTTCCATATAAAAGGACACCATGTCTACCCATTCCTCACACATATCATATATTTTATGTTCTTCCATTATCTTGCCAATTATCCTCCACAAAAAATAAGTCATTCGACCTTAAAGCCACTATTTGGGAAGCAATATCAACAACAATTCGTTTTGGCATTAACCAAACGGTGTTACCTGATTAAGAGTTCACGTCTTCTCTCAATATTATTTCATCTATATTCATTATCTACTTCCTTAAAAATATTTATATCATTATTTTGTGACAAAAATAGTATCATACTGAGAAGATCTAGAGTCAGGCATACCTTCTCCTTGGATAATATAATAAAAATAAAATTCAGTACAATGTTGGTCATCACAGAGCATCTTTACAAATATGAGTGAAATCCTCACCACAATAATTATCAGGAATAAACATATTACAAAATTCAAGTAACTCAAATGATTAGTTTGAGTTGACATCATGGATTTCTCTCATCGAAAGGGCATCCTCAGCCTGAATGGATTCATGATAAAAAAGTGTAACCACATGGTAAAGGGAGTCAATCATCCAAAGGAAGTCAGCACATACTAGTAACATATTTTGTGGCACATTACATGAGAGTCCTATCAAAATTTGAACTGCAACAGAAGTGTCTGACTCTATCCATAATTCATTGCAACCAAACATTATCATAGACCTTATCACTTTTATCAAGGCCGAGTGCTCTGCTTCAATAGGAAAAGCATTTCTAACAACTGAAAAAATCATCCATTAACAAATATCTGATAGGTACAAAACACACCTCCACAACTGGATGGTCCTAGATCACAATAGGCAGCTCCATCAACAATCACCTTTAGCCAATGTGGGATAAGAGGAATCCATTGAACTTATTTCCTCACCATTGGTTTTTTCATCGTTCTATTGACTCCAAGAGACATCCACAGAATGAGATCAGAAACAACAATCCTCATGCAACCAGTCCGAATATTATTAGCCATTCGAATAGCATGATGCATATACAGTACATTGTCATGTAATGATAGTTTGGTATTTTTATGAGAAAGGCATTTTAGGATTCCAAAATTTAGTGAATTGTATATGCTTCCACAACTAGTAGGAGAGCACAATCTTGCTCACAACAGTTATCCCTGTATACGGTCTGGATAAAACCTTCAATAGTTTGAATAGATAGGTAGAACTGGAAGGTTTTTTCAAAATACGCCCATAATATATATAGAGACATACATTAAACAAACAAGTGTGAAAGAGTCTCATTAGCGTCTATGAAGAATTGGAAGGCCATGGCCACATTTAGTCCAAACCGATCCTACATGCCCTGAAATGGGAGTCTTCTCTTCCAACTATTCCAGAAAAGCAATGATTTGGATGGAGGTATGAAATTTATGTCGAAGCCTATGAAAATTAAGGGGAATACATTGACATCACACAATGGATTTTATAGCATTGTATTTTAGAAAATAATTTATTCAAATTTTGAATCCAAACAAGAACATCATAGTCAATGATGTTGTAATGTGCAACATCAATTCATAATAGACTAGGAAACATTTCAGGAAGATATGTATTGATATAAAACTCTACAATAGATGGGTATTTTGAGATGGTGGTATGACAAAATCCTCACAGATAGGTTGATATAACAAGGGGTGTTTTAGCAGTTCAAAATGATTGTTTACCCACAAACCATTCTGAGCATGACATCAGTTCAGAGTAGGCCTGCATTAAGGCAGGCCAAATGGAGGATCTTTTGTAATTGGAATGTCTACTATAAATATTTCCATAAAATCTTGAAATAAGAAAATCTAACAAATAATCAAAATTTGAATTCTATTTCTAGGTGGATTTTTTTATCAAATTATTATTGAACACACTTATATATTTGATTCCCAATCCACCCATTTCGGCAAGTTTGATGCAATATTTCCATGAAAATGTGACCAGCTTCTTTTCATGAATTGAACTAGGTCATATAGAGTTTCTACTTTTTTCAATTAATTCCTTATAAGAGATATAAGACAAGAATATCGATTTAATGAGTAAACAAACATTGAAGGGTTCACCAAATTTACCAAATAGATTCTCCCTACTGGAGACATATGTTTCCCCTTCCAGTTTTCCTAATGATTTGTAATTTTTAAGGAAATGTTCTCCAAGTGGAACCATTTGACTCTGCCAAAAAATAATGGCACACCATGGGAAGTAAAGGGGAGAGATACTTTTTTAACACCATGATTTAGAGCTATTCTATTTTTCCTTGAAATAAAAACTCCTACACACAGAAAACAAATGATTTTCTCTAACTAATATCCTGACCTGCAACCTCTTCGTAATGTTAGAACATACATTTAATACAATAAATAGTTCCCTTGTCAACTCTTCCAATGAGAAATATGTCATCAACATAAAATAAGAGGTATGAAGCACACAAATCCATACAAATATTCATCCCTGGATACCACCGAAAATTATAAACATCATTGAGACACCAACATAGGTAGTCATATGGAATAGAAAAAATAATCTCAGAAAGAGGGTCACCCTTCTTGATATATCTAGTGCACTAAAAAATCATCAAGGGGATCCATTTGTACGAATAGATATCCCGGCACATTTGTGTATATATCTAATGTGATCCAGAAATGTTTGGGGGAAACCTTGGTTTTTGATGATAGTGATAAGAAAGGTCCACTTGATGGTGTCAATATATTTAGAAATATCAATCTTCAATGCCATATTTCCATCCATAGAGACTCTTCTCATAGCATTCAGACATTCAGTGGTAGTGAAAAGACACGTTTGTATATTCAGACCTAGATCAAAACCATACTTGTCGTTAGAGATAATCCCCTGGTGATTTCACTCAATCATTGGGTCGTGATTTTACTAGTAACCTTTGTAACGGTATTCCCAATAGAAACAGGTCTGAAATCATTCATATCAATAGCAGTATATTTCCTGTGATTAATGAAAAATTTTTGTAATTCATCACAAAATTCGTATAATATGACCTAGAAAAATTTAAATCATTTATAACATTACTATGAACAATATCCCAGTAGAACATCAAGAACATGTTTTTAAAGCCATAAGGACCTACCACACTATCTTTATTCAATTAGAAGAGATCATCGTGTATCTCTTTAACCTTTGGGGTAGAAACGAGTTTTTTATGCTGATTATTTTTAATATAAGGGTAAAAACACAAAATATTTTATCAGAGTTGGCATTGCCATTATCTGAGAACAACTCCAATAAATAATCTATAATAGGCTCAACAATATATCCTGTAGAATTGAAAACATTTCCATATAAACAAAGAGCATTAAGAAATATTTTTCCTATTTTTTATTTTTTTATGTAGTGGAAAAATATTTATTTTATGTCCCATTCCCTTAAAAGTATAACATTAAAATTGATTATGGGATATTTATTTATTAAGGGACACTAACTTGTTATGGTTGGAAATAACCTATGTTTATTCTGGAATGGGATGCTCTTGAAACATGTTATTTTATTGACATATAGAAATAATGTTTTCAGCCTCCCTAATATATCTATCTATGGAGGATAAAGATTCCTTACTCCATTGTTTCAGTCGTGCCATAACAAGTATTATCTTGAAGCATAATATATGAGAGGGACTTCCCAAGAATTCATTTTTCTAGGAATCTAATACAATCTATCTAAATTCAGGAGAAACAATACTTGCATTATTAACCATAACGATTTGGGGACTGAACTCACTCTATTTAGATGAACATCAACATGTAAGGGGTTGTGATCAGAATGCAATCATGGAAGAGTTATCCAAGACACATCAATCACACTATTCATATCGTCCAGTTTCACGAAGCATCTATACCATTTACTTGAATTGCATACATTAATAGTATACCTTCTCCACATATAGTCATCCCCAGCAATGGGAACATCTGTTAGACCAGAGTTGTTAATGCAGGATGAGAAATCAAGGGATGTAGTATGACCAAAATTGTCTCCAGTTTTCTGTTCATGCCTCAAAATAGTTTCAAAGTAACTAAGTAAGACCTAGCTATTAATCAAACTCTTTGAAAAATCTACATATATTTCTATGTATTGAAGTTATTCTTCCGTATAGATTAAAAGAGTAGACAAATTTCATAGAAAGAGAGACAACAGCATTGCCAAATAAAATAGTAACATATTGAAAATAAGAGAGAAAATAGTTAACCACAAAAATTTCATGTTTATGAACACTAAAAGATTCCGAATTCCCATAAAAATTATTGTTATCCACAAAAAAAAAATAACCTTGAGAAGCCCATTTAATGGAATTATAATTATCAAACATAATTCTTGGTTTTGCAATGACATGTACTAAAATATTGTTTGTTCATAATTAGATGTATAATGAAACTGACCGGGTTTCCCAATTCTTTAATAGTTCTAGACAAGAATATTCATTTTTTCAACATAATCCTAGTGGTACGACCATCAGCTATTTTTGAAAATAATTTATCATAGTAAAAAATCTCAATGCCAGTAGAGATGTCCGATATTTGATCAGAAAATGCAGGATCACAATCTTCCCTATATGAATCACCAGTATATAGTAGATATAACCTGTTTTTAAAATCAACTAGAGTAGAAAGTAGGTTGGAAGGTAACTTTCATTAAACATCCTTTGTAGAGTGGACTTGTGATTAGTCCCCTAGGGTAGCAGTGGAAAAACCTGAAGTTTCCCCCTTATAAGATCATCAACATGGTGATCACTATGAACTGTATGGGAAGGTTCTTGATCAGAAGCCTAAACATATTTTACATGGCATAAGACATGAGAATTCCTTTCACTGGCCTTCACTGCGATTTCTAATGAGGGTGTCATAGTATTATAATTTTTGCAAGAAGTAGGGTCCCTGTTAACCAGATCCTGATCAGGTTGAGAAGTGTATGTTGCTTGCATCCCCACACTATCCTTCAATGGGGCCACTGCAGAAGTCTCTAATCACACAAATGGGTTAGATTGAACATTTAAAGGATCCAAGGAAGGATATTGATAATGCAATATGGACATTATCATAGAAGTATCTTCATGCCCATTCTGATTGGGAGAGCTATCATGGATAATTTCATCATTCCAAACAGATTGATTAGAGGCACATGTATAACAGTTACTGAGGAGAAGACCTTCATCAATGTGGGAATAATTCCACATCATAGGATCTACTATGGTGGAGTCATTGGGAACCTCCTTAGAAATATTAGGACTTGGGTAAACATTGGGAACCACTGCTCTGCATTAAAACCTTATTATTTCGTCTTCTCTATGTGATTAGTACATATATTAATTTTTCCACTTCTGTGAATTGAATTTCAAAAATCAGAAAATCAACATTATTTTTAGTCTGATATTTATATTCTAATAGTGTCATGTACATTTTTGAAAAAAATTATTAGTAAATCTGACAAAACCTAATCCCACCAATTATGGAAAAATTCAACTTAATTAAACAATACACCTTCATATCAAGGGCTCAAATGACCAATTCAATTTTCCAACACCCATTGAATATCCATTTTTCTTCCATATTCCATTATTAATTGAGTTTTTTTGGTTTTTAATAATAATTTTTCTGCAACAACATGTTCACACAGAACTTGTTTTTAGAAATTCTAATTGAGTCATGCTCTTTCCCTATAAAAGGCCACCACCTCTACGCATTACCCACACATTTCAAACCAATTATGTTAGTCTATGATCTTTCCAAATAGCCTAGAAAAAATCATACCTTCTACATTTATTCCTCCCTTTGGGTACAATTCTTCTCAAGAATTCCTTTTGGCATAATCCAAATGAGTTACCCGATTAAGAGTTAACATATTCTCTTGAACTCCATTCCTTTATACTCTTTCTCTAATCCATAAAATTTAATTATTCAATTATTATGTGTATAAAAATGTATCCTACCGATACATGGATTTTTTATGTAATTTTTATGACCTACACTTATATACTCCCCCATCGAATGAATATTGAATATTTGGTTACTGTGTTCATCGAAATACTCACTCACAAAATTATTATTCATAATTTCTCCTTTATCACCAACTAAAATGGACATTAATATGGCAAAAATATTTATATATTTCTTCTATTGTATCTAATATTTATTTACACTTATTTATTCTTATTAAAATACACATCTTTTTGAATCAAGTTTTTGTAAATACGATAATCATGATTGAGGAAGTGTAGACTACGACCCCCTCAAAGAGATGTGATTCATTCACACACCACATGGAATGTTATAAAGATGGTTTTAAAAAATAATAATATTATATATATGATATATTATTTAAACTATAAAAATTATATTTCTATACATATTTATATATTTTTCATTTATATACTTTCTTTCAAAATAATAATAAATACGGAAACAACATTCTTGCATGTGTACAGATTACTATCTACAGCAATAGTGTAATCCATTTCATAATACTATATTAAAAAGACCATAATAATACACATAGAAATTATATAACTGATATTTATATAATTTTTTACATTATGGAATCATGAAATATGTATAAGAAGAAAAGATGTCACAAATTAATACACATGGGTAGAAAAGCGTGAATATTACCCGAAGTGAAACCATAACATATGATCATTAACAAGAATATAAGATAATATTATAATCAATCCAATAATGGGGATATATATAATATTATTTTTCTCTAATAAGTTTATAATAAAATTATATTTCATATACATGGAGCTTGTATGAGTACGGATAGAGTCAATACATAAGGTTAAGGGATTGCATCCCACTTTTAATTTATGTGAGATACAAGCTATGTTTGCCACAATATTCTCTTCAGTAGTGTATGTAATGAACATGATTATATACTATTTCTAATATTCATATATTTATGGGTACCCAAATACCCATTCAATGATCTTTAATTCATGGGGATTATGTTTTAAATGATAAAAAATTGGAAAAAATGTTTTGTCTCAATTTTCCTTATTCGATACTCATGTTTTATTATACACCTAAACACTTTTTTTCGATGTTTATACATCCATTATATATTAAATATAAAAAATATCAGTATATTTATTATTTTATATTATTCTTGTAATTTATTCCCTTTACATGGAGATCAAGGTCCTAAAGGAGCATGTTATAAGGGTTAATTGAGACAATCACAGTGCTTTTCGATATTGTTTTTGTTTATGATTTCATTGATGAATTATTACTATAAATCTATCTAAAATATTCAGGTTTTTTATTATAATGTTATATATCTTCATATACACATATATTGGTACCATTTTCTACTCATTGATTAGTAATATATTTAAGAAAATGTTTTTTCCAAAGCCCGACCTTACCCTCTCTTTAGTCTAAATCTATGTTTTCTAAAAATAGTATCCAACATTATTATTCCATTCCCATATAATATTTAAAAGAAATTTTTACGCTATTATTATTTTAAAATTATAGTAAAAGGAATATTTTGTCATGTTTCAGAAAAATTAACTTTTCAAATACTTATTACCAGGTAAAATTAATGTTCGTTTGACCACATATGACATGTACGGTTTTACCCACCATCATTTCTTCGAAGATCCGTTTCTATTGTAAAAAATAATAATATTTGATAAAATGTTTTTAAAAGTAATTTTAAAGGAAACTTTATTTAAAATTGATTTCTAAAACCTTTTATATGTTTTCATGGAAATCCTTTTCCTAAATTATTTTATGTATTTTTTAGTTTTTTTCAATGTTTGTTGAACGAAATAGTTCTCAAAATGTTTTCATGATTCTATTATAATGTTTTCAAGAAAAAATATTTTTTAAAAAAATTCATCATTGTTTTATATGATTTCATGAAATGATAATTTTAAAATTTTTTCATTCATTAATAATAAATTTGCAAAGTAATTTATTAGAAATGGGTTACAAAAAATTTTAAGGCTTTTATTAATATTTTATAAACTTATTTCAATGAAATTTTTTAAAGTTTTTTTGAAGAATAATATAAAATTGGTCAAGGAAAATGGTTTTCCAAATGATTTTACATATACTTTATATGTTTTCCGGGTATTTTATATGAAAATTATTTGAAAATGGTTATATGTATTAAAAATCCATTTTCAAACAAGAAATGTTATTTTTTCAAGTAACGTTTTTAGAAGATATTTGAATATTAATTTCCCTATAAAATGTTAACTATTTAGTATTCTCATATCTTATATGAAAATATATAATCATTTCATTCATATCCTTTATATGAATAAGTAATTAATTATATCATGGTCTTTTTGAATCCCATTTCTCCTTCATGGGATATATGTATATAAAATCAATTTCTCATTTATGGGTTATTATTTGGGTGAAATGATTATGAGACCAATAAATCATTCCATAGGTAATAGTATGTGAACATGTTTTTGATACCCATTTCATTTCATTGGGTTTGATATTTTTTTCTAACATATATATATTATCTAATGAGGAGATGGGTGGGACCTATATCTACATCAAATTCATTGGATAATGATATATATCACAAGAGAAAGATAAGGATGGAACAAGGGTTTACATGGATGAGTAATATAGGGTAGGAACAAGGGTTTACTCGGTTCATTAATTCTGGGCTCAATTATGGGTTTTTTTGTTCAATAACACATAGGGTTGGAATGATGGATACTCATTTTAGTAATATATGTTTATAATAAGGGTCACTTGGTTCAGTATTACAAGGCCGAAATAGGGGATACTCAGTTCAGTAGTGGATATTATACAGTAAGATGGCCTTACAAGTGATTCCTTGGAAATAGTGGAAATCATTATATTCTTATGTGTTTTCCGAAATTCCATGTTTTATTCATACATTATGATTTCATTTATTATACTCTCTATTTAATTGAGATTCATGTCTTATTGACTACCAATCATAATGTTATGACCTCTTTTATTATCTTTGATATAAATGGTATGATTTTCTTTTTACAGGATCACATTCTTAGACCCTCATGATCTTGTTTTTTCTTACTTATCTCCCTAGTTTACCCTTACTGAACATTTAGATAACTCATTTTATGTTTTCTTTCCCTATGTTACAATGATGTGAACTATTTTGGATATTTCCAAGAAGAGTGAAATTCAATATGAATTTATTGTGATATGATTAAGATAACTTATATACCAGTTCATATGTTTCCATGTCCCAAAGGTCACTATATTAACTATGCTTAATGGAAGTCAAATTGTATAATGTTTAAGTATTTTGAAAATTGTATGTATTGTCAATCTTTGTAAAAATAGGGACTATATAGTTGGTGTCATAGAAAATATTTTTTAAACTATTGGAAACTATGATAAGAAAACAATAATGAGATAACATTGATTATTTCTAAGGACATGTCTAGGGATTTCATTGAGGTCAAGTATAAGGATCAGTTAACATTTCTGAAAGTTTCCTATAATTCTGGTAAATGATAGATTGAGTGGTTTCCAAGAAAAACATACATGTCTAGATAGTACAAGGGGATGTGGATTCGACACAGATGTGCCTTGGGGTAAAAAATCCAACATGACGTTTTTAAGATTAACTCAAGATAATCGGGTACATTACAATGGGACTTGTTACACACCTAGTTTGACACTCTTAGTGGTTATCCTATGGGAATTCACAAACACTTTACAAACCATTTTGCTGTATTTAGATACATGTTATCTATAAATAACACCAAATAAAACCAAGGTGTCACAAATTATAGATTCTTTCATGATTAATAAATACTATTTGTAATTCCTTTGATGTCTATACGTTTATTTCGATTAGAAGTAATGCTCATACTATGATTCTGGATTTTTTAAATTGCGGGAATTAGAAGAAATTGGAATAATGTTGAATTCAATGGAGGATTATAAAATGGCCAGTCAATGGGGATTATCAGTGGAGTTAAAGATGTCATTATCATGCCTAATCAGTTTTCATGAAAAAGAATTAACAATTTTTACCATAACCAACTCTTGGACTCCCCAAGGAAGCGAACGATGAAGTTAGTTGAGAGTTCGGGTAAGGGAGACCGTGGAGTAAATATTTTTATGTTTCCTATGTGTCAAAAATGTTAAAATAATCACCTCTGTGAATGTCTAAGAGGAAAAATAATGTGTTTTGGCTATGAAAATAAGGACACAAAGCATGTTACTAGTAGTCATAAATTAAGAATTTTGTTAACTAAATAGATGTTAATTTTTTCCTCACTAAGTAATCATCGATGGTTATGTGTTTAAAGTGTGGATAAAAGGGTCATTATACACCCAATGTTCTATGAGAAATGTTCCTAAAGAGATTCATCAAGGTGGTGTGAGTTATTATTACATTATTGATGATGAAAAATCTTTAAATGAAATGAGAAAGTAAATATGTAATATCAAATATGATGAAGTAGCATTGTTAATGGATTAAGGATGAATTAAAAGAAGTATTTATGTATTTGTTTTCAAAAGATATATATTTAGAAATATAAATGGATTTCACTTCTTATGTTTTTCTCTAATAATTTTTATATTTATGATGCATTTTCCCTATGGGATGGTGAAGTGATTTAATGAAAATATTACAATTTTACTATAGTAAGGTCATATTTAACATGTTCTTAATATTAAGATAATTTTGTTTGGATTGTGATATATGGGTTATGAATATGTAAATGGGATATCATTTGTTACCTTGGAACTAAGTAAGGTCTTGTTTATAGGAGGTTTAGGATGACACTAGTTATGATTAAAAATATTGTTAATTTAAGGAGTAAATAAAATTATCTTTGGAATGAGTTATCATGAATGTTTTCTAAAATGATTTATAGTAATATATGTCATTACCTTATTTAAAAATAATATATGATGAGGATGTTAACATTCTTGGAATGTGAAAACCATGATCTACATTGTGTTATATAGGGAAATCAATGTTAATTTGATTTTCTAACTCTCTTTTTAATGATTTGGATTATTTTTTTTGTGGGAAGAGTTATATGGAAAACTGTTCATGAAATGGTTATGAAAAACAATAGAAGAAGTAATTATTCAATGAATGTTTTTTACCAAACCATGGTTTAAATTATAATCAGTGACTATAATTTTTCCTTGAATAGATAAATTATATATTTTATTAATATGGTTTTAAAAAAGGACATCATATATGTCGGGTGACAAGCAATCAAATCTTGTAAGGTCGTGGATCTTGAACCCTTGAACAAATGAGGATAAGGGATTCACGCCAACCACTATCCTACCTGATGTTATGGTAAAAGTGTATTGATTTGTATGTAAAAAATATGTATGATGAACTGTTAGTATTACTTTTTATTTTTACATATCAATGAATGTTTTTTAGGATAAAAATACATATACATTTTATTCATGATGGTTATTAAGATGTATTCAAAGCATATTTTTGTACTTTATTAACAATTATAATTTCTAGACATTCATTCAACGATGATATGGAAGTATTAAAAAACATTAAACAGACAAACCACGTATTAATTTTTGTTTATTTAAATTTATCATGAATAACTCAACGATTTGAATGTGATAAAAATTTATTTTGATCTAATATTTTAATTTTTATTAAGCTAATTGACATTTCAATAATCAATGATTTATGTATTTAAGTGCCTAAATATTTATTTCATCAATCACATCTTTTCGATTGATTACTTCAATCACTCCATATAAATATTTATGATTTTCCCACCCTATAAAATCTTGAATCACAACCTATGTTCTCTTATGTTGAAACCATGTTATATGTTAATTTGGTTATCCATTATGGTTAAAAATTTCCCTTTTTCAGAGAGGAATCTGTATCAATTTTTAAAATGAGTGTTTATATGAATGAAACATTCACGAATTAATCCAATGATAATAGAAGAGAATTTATATGGTGAAATTCATTTTAAGGGGGTTGTATGTAACACCCTGAGATTTTGAGAAGTATTTGATTTGAAATAATTTATTTTTTGAATAATTTTATAATTTCACATTACCATAGAAATAATTATATATATAATTTAAAATAATAATTAATGAATTCCTGTCACATGCAATACCATCATGTATTTCACTATATAATATACCGCCCTGGCATGTGCAACATGAAATATTGACTTGTCTTGCAATACCCACAACACTAACAATTCATATAATGCATGCAACAATGAGTTTCTATAAAAAATATATATATATTTTTATAATTTAAAAGAGATAATTATAACCCAACTATTTGAACTAGTTATAGGAATATAAAGTACAACATTAAAAACAATTATATCCCATTTATTTAAAGAAAACATATTTATAAGTAAAGATAATATTTTTTATAAATCCTGTTTATGTAAAATAATTAGATTAATTGAATGAACAAAATTTATAAATAAATTAAATTTTAGAAATATTTAGTAATTTAAATTTATAAAATAAACCTCATATTTTAATATAGAATGTTGAAATTAACTTAGGGTTAATTTTTGGGATTTATCTGAGAGACTTCATTTTTTGATTAATAGTGAAAAATACTAAATTAATTAAAAACTAATATTATGTATAATTAATTATTAATTATTAATGATATTGTGAATATGATTTAAGGTCACAATAGATAAATATTAAATATTATAATACAATTCAATGTATTAAATTCAATTTCACTTTTAAAAATAACATAAAATGTTAACAAGTTTTGATATTTTTAAATATTTAAAACCTCATTATTTCATCCAATCAGTAGGATTATCAATAATATTAATTTCTAAGCTTCTATGAATTTATTTAAAAAATTAATATACACCATTTTAGTTAGTCTAATATTTATACTCTAATAAGACTTTGTTAGTTTATGAAACAAATTATTACTAAAAGTGATTAAAATTATTCACTTAAGTAAAGGCCAATTTTAGCTTAATTGTGGACTAAACCATAGAGTTAAGGGAACAAATTACATAAAAACATTTCCATCACCAATTGGAATTTCATATTTCATCCATGCACCGTAAATTATATATTTTGGTTTGTTTTGTATGACATTTTTTAGGTAAGTGCATGTTTATACCTAACATTTTTCTTGAAATTCAATATGATTCCATTCGTTTCCCTATAAAAGGCCACCATGTCTACCCATTACTCACACCTATAAGATATTTTATGTTCTTCCATTATCATGCCATGTATCCTCCCCAAAAATACGTCTTTCATCCTTAAAGCCACTGTTTGGGAAGAAATATCATCGACAATTCCTTTTGGCATAAACCAAACGGTGTTACCCGATTAAGAGTGCATGTCTTCTCTCAATTTTCTTTTATATAGATTCATTATCCACATCCTTAAAAAAATTATATCATTATTTTGTGAAAAAACCATTATCATACCCAGAAGATCTGGAGTCAGGCATATCTTCTCCTTGGATAATATAATAAAAATGAAATTCAGTACAATGTTGGTCATCACAGAGTCCCTTTACAAATACGAGTGTAATCCTCAGCACAATAATTAGCATGAATAAACATATTATAAAATTCAGGTAAATCAAACGACCACTTCGATCTGACATCATGGATTTCTCTCATTGAAAGGGCATCCGCAGCCTAAATGGATTCATGATAAAAAAAAGTGTAACCACATTGTAAAGGGAGTCAATCATCCAATGGAAGTCATCACAGACTAGTAACATCTTCTATGGATCATACCGTGAGAGTCCTATGTAAATTTGAACTGCAACAAAAGCGTCTAACTCTATCCATAATTTCTTCCAACCAAACTGCATCATAGACCTTATCACTTTTATCAAGGCCCAGTGGTCTGCTTCAATAGGAAAACCATTTCCAAAAACTGAAAAAATCATCCATTAACAAATACCTGGTAGGTACAAAACACACCTCCACAATTGGATGTTCCTAGATCACCAGAGGCAGCTCCATCAACACTCACCTTTAGCCACTGTGGGATAGGTGGAATCTATTGAACATATTTCCTCACCATTGGTTTCTTCATCGTTCCATTGACTCCAAGAGACATCCAAAGAATGAGATCAGAAACAATATTCCACATGGAACGAGTCTGAATAATGTTAGCCGTTCGAATAGCATGATGCATATACAGTACATTATCATGTAATGATAGTTTGGTATTTTTATGAGAAAGGAATTTTAGGATTCCAAAATTTAGTGAATTGTATATGCTTCCACAACTACTAGGAGAGCACAAAATTTCTCACAATAGTTATCCCTGTATATGGTCTGAATCAAACCTTCAACAGTTTTAATGGATAGGTAGCACAGGTAGGTTTCTGCAACATATTCCCATAATCTATATATAGACATACACGAAACAAACAAGTGAGAAAGAGTATCATTAGCTTCCTGGAAGAATTGGAAGACCATGGCTAGATGTAGTCCAACCCGATCTGACATGCCCTACAGTTGGAGTCTTCTCTTCCAACATTTCCAGAAATTAAATGATTTGGATGGAGGTATAAAATTCTTTTCGAAGACTGTGAAACATAAAGGGGGATTCATTGATTTCAAAAAATATATTTTATGTCATTGTATTTAAAAAAAATATTCAAATTTTATATCCAAAAAGAACATCGTAGTCAAAGATGTTGTAATGTACAACTTCCATTCATTACAGACTAGGAAACATTTCATGACGATATGGATTGATATAAAACTCTAAAATAGATGGGTATTTTTGAGATGTTGGGATGACAAAATCCTCACAGATAGGTTGAGATAAACAGGTGTGTTCCAGCAGTTCCAATTGACTGTTTACAGACAAACCATTTTGAGCATGACATCAGTTTAGAGTAGGCATGCATTAAGGTAGTCCAAAAAGAGGATCTTTTTAATTGGAATGCCTACTCTAAATATTTCCATAAAATCTTGAAATAAGAAAATCTAACAAATAATCAAAATTATAAATCTGTTTCTAGGTGGATTTTTTTATCAAAGTACTGTTGAACACTCTGATATATTTGATTCCAAATCCACCCATTTGGGCTGGTTTGATACAATATTTCCATGAAACTGTGACCATATTATTTTCATGAATTGAATTGGGTCATATAGAGTTTCTACTTTTTTCACTTAATTCATTAATAAGAGCTCTAGGACAAGAATACAGATGTAATGAGTAATCAAACATTGAAGGGATCACCAAATTTACCATATATAATCTCCCTACTAGAAACATATGATTCCCCTTCTAGTTTTCCTGATGATTTGTAATTTTTAAGGCAATGTTATCCAAGTGGAACCATTTTACTCTCCCAAAAAATAATGGCACACCATGGGAAGTAAAGGGGAGAGGTCCTTTTTTAACACCATGATTTATATCTATTCTATTTTTCCTTGAAATAAAAACTCATACACACACAAAAAAAGATTTTCTCTAACTAATATCCTGACCTGCAACCTCTTCGTAATGTTAGAATATACCGTTAATACAAGAAATAGTTACCTTGTCAACTCTTCCAAAGAGAATGATTTCATCAACATAAAATAATTGGAAAGAAGCACACAAATCCATACCAGTATTCATCCCAGGATACCACCCAAATTTAGAAACATCATTGAGACACCAACATAGGCAGTCATCTGGAATATCAAAAAGAATCTTAGAGATAGGGTCACCCTACCTGGTATATCTAGTGCACTAAAAAAATCATCAAGGGGATCCATTTGTACGAATAGATATCCAGGCACATGTGAGTATATATCTAATGTGATCCATAAATTTTCGGGGGAAACCTTCGTTTTTGATGATAGTGATATGAAAGGTCCAATTGATGGTGTCAAAATATTTCGAAATATCAATCTTAAATGCCATATATCCATCCCTAGAGACTCTTCTCATAGTATTCAGACATTCAATGGTACTGAAAAGACACGTTTGTATATTCCGACCTAGAACAAAACCATATTGGTCGTTAGAGATAATCCCCTGGTGATTTCACTCAATCATTGGGTCATGATTTTACTAGTAACCTTTTTAATGGTATTCCCAATAGAAAAGGTCTGAAATCATTCATATCAATAGCTGTATGTTTCTTGTGATTAATGAAAAATTGTTGGAATTCATCAAAAAATTATTATAAGATGACCTATAAAAATGTAAATCATTTATAACATTACTATGAACAATATCCCATTGGAACATCATGAACATGATTGTAAACACATCAAGACCTTCCACACTATCTATATTCAATGAGAAGAGATCATCATGTATCTCTTTAACTGTTGGGGTAGTAGCGAGTTTTCAATTCTGATCATCATTAATAGAAGGGTAAAAACACAATATAATTTTATCAGAGTTGTCAATTCCATTATCTGAGAACAACTCCAAAAAATAATCTATCATAGGCTCAACAATATATCTATTTGAGTATAAAACATTTCCATCTAAACAAATAGCATTGAGAAATATTTTGGTTATTTTCTCATTATTTATGCAGTGGAAAAATATTTAATTTATGTCCCATTCCCTTAAAAGTATAATATTAAAATTTATTATGGGATAATTATTTATTAAGCGACACTAACTTGTTAAGGTTGGAAGTAGCCTATATTTCTTTCTGGAATGGAATGCACTTCAAACGTGTTATTTTATTGACATCGAGAATAAATGTTTTCAGCCTCCCTAATATCACTATCTATGGAGGATAATGATTCCTTACTCCATTGTTTCCATCGTGCCTTAACAAGCATTATCTTAAATCATAATATATGAGAGGGACTTCCCAGGAATTCATTTTTCTAGGAATCTAATACAATCTATCTGCATTCAGGAGAAAACATACATGCATTATTAAACATAAAGGATTTGGGGACTGACCTCACTCTATTTAGAAGAACATCAACAAGTATGGTGTTGTGATCAGAATGAAATCATGGATGAGTTATCCAAGACACATCAATCACACTATTCCTATCGTCCACCTTCACAAAGAATCTATCCCATTTACTTGAATTACATACATTAATAATATAAATTCTCCACGTATAGTCATCCCCAGCAATGGGAACATCTGTTAGACCAGAGTTGTTAATGCAAGATGTGAAATCAAGGGATAATGTACCACCGAAATTGTCTCCAGATTTTTCTTTAGGCCTCAAAATAGTATCAAAGTCACTATGTAATAACCAACTATTAATCAAAATCTTTGAAATATCTAAAATATTTATATGTACTGCACTTATTATTGAGTATATATTAAAAGAGTAGACAAACGTCATAGAAAGAGAGACAACACCAAAGCCAGATAAAATAGTAACATATTGAAAATAAGAGAGAAAATAGTTAACCGCAACAATTTCATGTTTATGAACTCTCAAGGATTGGGAGAGCTATCATGGATAATTTCGTCATTATCAACAGCTTGATTAGAGGCACACATATGACAGTTACTAAGGAGAAGACCTTCATCAATGTGTGCCTAATTCCACATCATAGGATCTAATATGGTGGAGTCATTAGGAACCTCCTTAGAAATAGTAGGACATGGGTAGACATTGGGGACCACTACTCTACCCTTTCGTCTCCTAAAAATATCATCATCACGACCTTGAACATTGTAGATGTTGCACAACATATTTCTATTGTAATTGAGGCAATGTGGCCAAAAAAGTGACAGTTTAAGCAGAACATGGTTTGTCTTTCACACATAATTCAATGTGTGAGACTATCAGCTTTCTTGGATTACTCCACATCCTCAAATGTGGTAACAGCCATAGTAGCTTCGATGAGAATTCTAGATTAATTCCCAATGATAGGATTATGAGTCATTTTATCAAGTCTAATATGATTTCAAACTAACAAATCAATGTCAAAAATGATTTTAGGTTGAAAAAATACCCAATTATGATTATAAACACATATCCAAATTTGTGAAAAGGTATTCATAACAGATTTCGGATCGATGTTGCTGTCCAATTCATGAATGCGGAGGAAGCCATGCTTCAGAGGGCCCGAGCCAAGAATCCATGCACGTCCATTGGTCTCATCCAATGTTAAAAAATGTTATAAAACCCAATACTCATTCCTGACATATTCTAATTATCAAAGCCCTATATTTTTAAAATCCGAGTAGTGAGATCGTTGAATTTCCATTATTTCACACCATTTATTAATCACATCCCAATCAATTTTTTAAATCCAGAATTTTTTTATCCTTTCCTAAAATGATGCTTTGTTCAACGAAACATTTGCAATATGAACATTTTTTATAATCCTTCCCAAGTATGTATAATCACAATCCAGAATGGAAATATTGATTTCCCCATTGACAGCTTCCGAAAAGCTCCCGTTCGGTCCATCTATGACCTGAAGGTTCTCAGAGTTCTTTTTTTCATAGAGACTAAAAAGGCCCATGTGACCAACGCAGTCCTTGACCATAGCTTCATGAAAAGATCTCCTCACCGCTTCAAAAATGGGCTCAAGATTCCCTGATTTAGGGATCATGTTTGAAAATTCTTTGACATGCACATATACACACCACCTTCTAATGGATGTTGAACATATATTTTTTGTGTGGCGGACAACTCTGTCACGAAACGATGATTGTTAATTCATCCTTGACCACCAATAATTGTTTCCATTATGATGGAAAATATATTTATATATATCATTAGATATATTTACTATGTATTTAATATTATTTTACTTTTTTAATACATATATCATTACATTCTAATTGTTGTTAATACGATAATCTAGTTTGAGAAAGTGTGGACTACCGCCCCTCAAAGCAATGTGATTTGTTTACAGACCACATTGATGGTATTACGAATGGTTTTAATGAAAAGATATGAAAGATTAGATTTATTGATGATATTTAAAAAATTATATGAATATATAAACATATATTTATATATATTTCAATTACATACATTCTTTCTATAAAACAATAAAGATGAAAACATCATTCATTCATATGTACGACTTACCGTCTCTATGAAAGGTGTAATCCATTATAGAATCCTATATTATATAGATCATTATAATAAATATATTCTTTATATACATGATATTTATATCATGGATTACATTCAATAAACATAATATCATCATAATCACCATATATGTAACAAATTAATACACATGGGAAAAAAGTGAATATTACAAAAAGGGAAACCTTAACATAGGATCATTAAAAAGATGTTAATATATGGATATAATAAAAGAATATATGGTTATAGATATAATAATATGATTCTATAAAATATTTATAATAAACATATATTTATTATAAAGGAATATTTTATGAGTACGGAGTGATTTTAGACATATGGTAAGAGGATTTCATCTCACATTTAGTTTCTGTGAGATACATGATATGTCCACCAGTCATTCTTTTTTAGTAGCGTTTTTTACATCCCATGACTGTATTTTAGTTATCTTGTAAATAATATTATGGGTAATCACATTCACATTATATGATCCTTAATTTTTATAATTTAGGTTTCATAAGTTACCAAATTGGTTAAAATCATATGTCCCTATTTTTATTCATTGATCCTCTTGTTTTTTACGAACCTAAAAACTATTCCAGGGTGACTATTTTCCCATTATAAATTACATATCACGAATCTAAATTTTTCATTATATTTTATAAATCTTGTAATTTCTTTTCCTTATATGGACATCAATATCCCATGATACAATGTTTTATTAGTTTATGGATACAATATCACTGGGTTTTGGGATTGTTTATGATTATATTTCCTTTGATAAAATATTATTATTCCTATATCAAGAATATTAATGGGTTTCCTTATGATCTATTACATCATGATATCATCATATATTGGTACAAATTTCTATTCTTTACTACATAATGTTGTTAATAATGTTCTTTTGGAAAGCCCAATTATACCCTCTCTTCGGTTGAAAATAATGGTTTTTTAAATAGTGTATAATAGATTATTATACAATTCCACAGAAATATCTAATTGATATTGGTAACATTTTTTATATCACCATTATCTTCATTGAAATATTTGTATCTCATTCTAAACGATAAACTTATCTATACATTTTACAATGAAAAGGGAATGTTTTTAACCCTTTATGACATGTACTGATTTACACGTTGTCATTTCTTCGAAGATCCCATTGCATTTTTTAAAAGATATAATAGTTAAAAAATGATTTTAAAATAAATTTTAAATGAATTTTTTTTTCACAATTGTTTCAAATATCTTTTATATTTTTCCATGGAGAAATGTTTTCAAAAATTTTCCATGTCTAATTTACAGGTATTCTAAGTTATTTCAATGAAATTATTTTCAAAACAGTTTTAATCATCCTTTATTTTTTTCATGAAAAATGTTTTTCAGAACATTTTCAATAATTATTTATATGACTTCATTGTATTTTAAAATAAATAGATTTAAAAAAATTAAGGTTTATTTAAAAGTTTTTTAATTATTTTTAATGAAAATATTTTTGAAAAAGTTTGGAATATTATTTTTAATTTTTTCAAGGAAAAAAGGATTCCAAATGATTTGATGTCTTATTTATTAGATCAAAAGGTATATTCTATGATATTGATTATAAAATGGAATTATGTATTAAAAATCATTTTCAAACATGAAAGTAAATTTTCCTCAAGAATCATTTTAGAGGATCTTTAAAAAATATTTTCCATCCATGATGATATCTTTTAATGTTACTCCAGAAATCTAGAAAATGATCTAAAGGTTCCATTGACATCGATTCTATTTATAATTTATGCTTAATTTCATAGAATTTATGAAACCAATTTTTCATTCATGGGATATATATATATATATAATCCATTTCAATTATTGGGGTTATGATTTTGTAGATTTTATTACGAAACATGTAACACTTTCCAGAGGTTATGATACATTTACATGTTCTTCATACCCATTTCATTTCATAGATTATGATATGATTTTTTTCACATGTATATATTATTTCATTATTATACGGTTTTTACCTATATCTCCATATAATTCATTTGGTAAATATTTAAATCTGGTGAGATGGACATGGCTAGAACAAGGGATTACAATATTATGTAACACATGGATGTAATGTGGTTTTACTTGGTTTAGTAATACTCGGTTGGAATGTGGTCGATTAAGTAATTAAGGGTTGAAATAAGGGTGACTCAGTTCAGTTATAAAGGAATGGAATGACGGTTACACGGTTCAGTAATAAATGATATTATTGAGGATCACTCAGTTTAGTAATTCAGGGAAATAATGGGGGCTACCCTATTCAGTAAAGGGATTATTCTACTAATATTATCTTGTGCATGATTTCTTGGAATCTATGGATATCAATATATGTTTACGTGTATTCCAAAATTGCATGTTTTATTCCTAGAGTATGATTTCATGGATAATTCTCTCTATGTCATTATGATTCATCAATGAGGAGTTATCCATCATTATGTCGTGATCTCTATTTTGTTTTTTGATATCCAGGGTATGATATTTTATTTTTATGATCAAATTCTCATACCCTTATGATCATATTTCTTCAAGAATGTTTCCCTTGTTTTCCCTTAATAAGCATTTGAGCTCACTGCTTTTATGATTTCATTCCCCATTTTTTGGTGACATATAGTATTTTTGATATGTCTAAGAATAGTACTATTAATGAAAAATAGAGTGGTAGATGATGTAACTCACATATGTTATAGTGTTTACTTTTCTATATTTTCAAAGGCACAATAACAACTACAGTCATAGGGAAACTATTTTTATAATGTTTATCTATTCCTAAAAAGTTATGTAATGTAAATGATTATAAGTAGAGGGTCGTTATAAATTTGAAAAAAAAACTATAGCCAGTGAAATTTCATTTCCTTATCCCAATCAAAAGTCTATTCTTATGTCCGACCAAGTATCCACAAAACATACACAAGACCATTTCAATTCTCAAGAAATACATTCTCTTTCCTATCCAAAATACGCACGGTCATGTGAACCAATGAAGCATCCACCACAATGTAAATGTGATCCCATAAAATCACATGTTTATGACATGGTTGATAGTTTTTTCAACTGAGATACATGAAACACATTGTGCACCACATTGAACTATTTTAGAAATTCAATCTGATATGCCACCTCACCGAGAATTTAGACTATCTCAAATATGCCTATTTATATTGGTGATACCATTATCTACTTCTCAATATGACGATTTAGAAGTCTTCCATAAATCCTACAGAACACTAGACCATTCACCTTTAATGAAAATTACAATAGAAAATTATACTACTATTATTTTTTATGACTCTATATATTATACATTCATTTTATAATCAGCTGAAAATTCTACATTGTCACATGGACACAGCATGCCTAGAATAGTGATGTCTCACTTGTTTCATACAAATATAGTGGATAATGAAAAGGGATCCCATATAAATATTAAAATGGAGTGATATGTATTAAAACATGATAAATTTTGATATATGTGGACTATATTAAAAGTACATGATCCTCACACGATCCACCAAATTCTATTACACAAGCCCTCACCATGTCATACAACGTTTTATTATTCCTTTTGAAATGTCCTTACATCTGACAATGAAACACCATAATAATACTCAACTGATTCCCATAAGATTTATGGAAGGACATCATAAAATGGGACAGAAACCATGGAAATTTTATAGACACTATAAAACAGGTCCAGGATTCGTCATTGACACTTCTCAGATAATGATTTTTGTTAGGTCCTCTACTATATGAGAATCATGAATAGTGATTAAATATGACAAATATGTTAGAAGGACCATGATACCCATATGGAATCATGATTTTTAACCATTCATAAATAAATGTTACAAAATCCAATGTTATTTACTCCCATTTTCTAATAGGAATAGGTAAACCATATAACATACATACTGCTAAGTATAGATCTGATACCACCTTCCAAAATGTTATGAATATCATAAATAAATCACCAAATTTCTTTTCATACCAACCCAG
This sequence comes from Viscum album, assembly GCA_963277665.1. NCBI lineage: Eukaryota > Viridiplantae > Streptophyta > Magnoliopsida > Santalales > Viscaceae > Viscum > Viscum album. The sequence goes on from CAUJRU010001766.1 coordinate 88,624, forward strand.
AAAAACTACTCTATCAATTACGTATACATATTCAAAATTCCAAGAGGAAAACCACATCTTTAATATTGTTAATCATGAATAATTTGTTTGTAAAAATCCAAAGGCACAATCATTGAATTTATGAACCATAACACTACAATCACATACAACATTTAGTTCCCAATGGTCTCCCCACCATTGAGTTTCAAACTCAAAAAAATTCATTCTAAATCAGATTATTGTGTCTACATAAAGATCTTCTCCAAAACAAGAACCCAAAAAATAGTAATAAAACTACAATACTCTTGGAGTCTCCACAATGTAAGTGCATGTTTTCCATGACCAACATCATTTTCCCCCAATATAAAGTTTCTTCTTAAAAAAAATATTGAATTATGATTAATACATCATCCATTCTATTAAATTTTGATTCTTTATTCATCACGTCAATATTGAACATTTGGTGATAATCCTTAAAATATTATTTGATTCAGATTCAAATCCCATTATGATAAAATATATTTCATGATCTAATGATCTGTAAACAATATAAATATTTCACCAAATATTTAATGATATTATGTATTCAACTAATGGACAACATCATCTAAATAAAAATCATCTTTTGGTTAGTAATTATCATTACACCATAAATATTTTAATATATGTGAAACCAAGTCATCTCTCTACCTTGAAGAAAATCAGAACCCTGCTCATGATGCATCACAATACACCACATACTAATGACATGATTCATGCATGGTCATTATTGGATATAATTTAGTCCAAAATTAAGCAATTAAAAATACGTACATCATTATATATTCCATTTAAATTTATATTCTTCCTTTTCATAGGTATCGTAGATGAAGATATTCATTATTAATCACAATCAATGAATTAGTAATAACAATAAATACCATGTAACCTATGTTTCAAAAGACATTCTTTTATTGTCTATAAGGGATAATAGATTTTATCATTTTCGGATAAAAAAAATACAATTTTCAAAGATGAATTGGATAGGGAAATTCAATTCATGTATCAAAAAAAAATACATTGATGTTTATTTATTAAAATAATGTTCCCACAATATTCCAAAAACTATTATCAACTATTTATCTTACTCAAACCTTCTCCTTGGGTACAAAAACATGTCATCCACAAACACCACAAAAACGGAATCCTGATAACTACAAAATTATAGATTCATCAATTCCAAAAAATACAATTTTTGAATCCATAAGACCAAAATCAATTACCACATATTTATAATTTCTATATCTAATCCACAATGATGCAATTTAAATATCCTCCTTCCAATAATGTAATTGGGGATATCCTCGCTGAATGTCTATGATAGATAACCATTATTATAAAATAAATTGACCAAATAGATTACCATTTTCTAGAGGTGTATATATATTATTTATATTAAATTTTATATTCATACAAGAATTAACACACAAGAGGAATGTCCATCAGCCTTTTTAGAAAATAACACTAGTGATCCCAATATGTATGTTCTTGGATGGATGACCAATTTACCTTATTAAAGTTTTAACTAAAATTTTAGTTCCCTTATTTATAGTATTTATATATATTATTATTGAAGGTAAATTGAAATTTTCTCCTGAAAGTGATCATTCGTAAATTATACTTCCATTACAGGTGAAAATTGTGATAAATTATCAAGAAAAAACATCATGAAAATGATTCACAACTACTATAAAACTATTGTTCTCAATATCATACATATATTAAAATGTCAATGTTATCAACTGGATTGATATTGTTTTTATTTTTGATTAAAAATTTCTTATTACACCTAACTTTACATTCATTTCAACTATGATGAAATGCTCGACCAAAGCCTCAATTGCAAAACTGACCCTTCATGTGTAATAGTAAATCTGACCCTTTAACATCATCAACCTATATATACCTATCAATATATCAATTAAATCTATATAAATTAACATTGAAATATGAATACAACTCATCTCCATCAACAGTTATATAACCTTATCTACATAGAAAGGCACAAAATTATCTTTGAAGAAGTGGTTTTTGATTTTTTAAAACATGAGGCATCAAGTGAACATTAAAACCCAGAAAAAAACCACACAATAATAAATTAAATATCTAGATTAACTGTTATCTAAAAAATATTTTCTAAGTTTATAATTCAAAGTATCATTAATTCTCAACATTGATTCTCTATATTGATCATCCATAATAACCTTATCGATTATATTTTTTCTTTATCATGAAACATTATTTATTATTTCCGTATTGAGAATTACCTTGCAGAGGAGTCATGGTATTCTCGGAATAACCATGAATGTATTTGGTCAATTTATGACAAGTATCCAGTTACCCTCTCCTTATCAATGAATAAATCATTTGTGGAATCTGATATGAGTCCAAACACCTGACCTTGAAGCACTGGGAAAATAATGATGATGATGCCCCATCTTATAATAAAATTCCATTATTTAGGTGGTTTCATAAACTACCACATCATATGATCAAAAAAATACATTTAATCCATCGTGGTTAGCACTTTGGTTTTTGATGATGATTCAAAAAACCAACTATTTGATTCGATTCCATACTCTCAGCTTAGAAATAGTAGTATCTATTCTGATTTCCCCCAATATTAGAGTTCCCATAATTTCCAAAAGGTATCAACATGATTCCCCAAAACGTATGTCATAAGATATATGTCTTTGATAATATCTCTATATTACACATATCACTATTATATGATATATGAAGCATATCAAAATTTGAATGAATCTACAATATAATCATTAATTCATTGATGTTATTTTATGGATTCACTCTCAAGATTTTTTTTAAAAGGGGTGTAAATTAAAATATTTTCCATACACACTGTAAAAGTGATGGTTTACTATTATAAACTAAATAAATATATTTTTCATGAAGATCTGAGCAAAATAAGATATAATTTCATGATCAAAAAGTCTTCCAAATCATCCAAATAAGTGCCCTTGTTTAATTTAGTCTGAATGGATAAATAACACTACTAGTGAGTATGGTCCTCTATTATACACATCACCAGCCTAACATTCAACTCTGCTAGTGTTCCATGGAAATTATCTATTTTATTCATTTTATTAAAAAACACATATTCTTTCTATGGTTACAAATCACCCCAAATGATGGGTGAATTCTTCACCTATAACTACATGGAGTAATCTACATTCTTTGGGTCATCCCATCAAGACCCTGTATCAACGTCCCAAATGGATTGGATGATACTCAAATCCAACTCTTGGATTTCTTATTATTTGGGTGAAACCACATTCCCAATAACTTCATCTAAACGGTTCTTACATTGAATATTGTGGTCCATTCTCTAGAAACACATAAAACATCAAAATTCATAGTCTCTAACAACTGATGGGTTAATAATTTATAATTCATAGTCTCTAAGAACTGTACCATGTATTGTAGCAGTACTGTAGCGGGAAATGTGCAGTATTGTAGTAGGTACTATAGCAGGAACTGTAGCAGGAACTGTTTTTCACTATAGCAGACGAGAATATACCTCTATTTGGGCCTTCGGGCCACTGATTTGTTCCCTGAGTCCTATAAGGCCTTCGGGGCACCCGGGCCATCAGGTCAGTAAGGCCTTTGGGCCATCTCTAAGCCTTCAGGCCACCTTATGTGCAGATGAAAAACATACAACCTACAAGGAACAAGCTTTATAAGGAGGATGAGAAAGGAGCTTTCACCATAGATAAAGCTAAACAGATTACAAGAATCAGAGGGTATGGAACCTTACATCGGTACTAGACTATAAATGAATGGGAATGCCTAGCCGAACATTTGTGCGATGGTGGAGAGCTGATTTCATGATAAAGATGATGGGGAGGAGCAGTTCCAAGTAGTTAGTCGGGGTTGTATACAATGTTTGAAGCCTATGGGAAATGAATTCCTCTATGTCCTACGTGCGATGTAATACTTACGCCTATAGGATTTGTAAGGGTTCCACCTCACCAAAAAAATTATTTTTTTTCAAAAGTCTATATAATTTTAGAGAAATCATAAATAAATATTAATAAAAAAATTCACTAATAGTGGGATGTCATTTCTATAATTCATTTCATTCTTAAATCATTGGATAAACCCTTGAGAATGAGATTCAAAAACATATCTGTGCATCCAAAACACTTATGTAACCAACAAATTTATGACATGATGTTTATTATTAAATGGTTAGTAGCATCTTTTTATGCTTCAAATTTCATTTCCCATAACCATTCTTCTTTCAACCATCCCAAATCAAGGATTAAACCATAATGAATTGAAACTCCAATAAAAGAATAACGAATAACCACTTTCTAGTCAATGATAGAAGAAGATGATTTCACTTGATACACAATGTTATTTTCAAGGAATAATAATGATACAAATTTTAACATCCCAAACCTCCTCATTGGCTGGAGGAGTAAGGACACTACATATCCTTAAGAAATAATCCCATAATACATAAGTTTATTAATAAATTCTAAAGGATTCAATATACTTTGGTGAAAATTTTCCCTTTTAGAAATAAAAAAACTAGATCAAAAAAATCCCTAACCAAAACCACTAAATTATTAAAGATAATAACCTAAAAACTCATTGTACTACTATTGACATCAAATCCTTTCCATAAATATGTTCCTCATCCAATGAATACAAATATCAGTGTACAAAATAGAAGAAAAAATCATCTAAACTAAAAGACACTTTATAAAAAACCAAATCTCTCGACAATCTCCATGCTCCAAATCCCAAAAAAACATCACGTGTGTCATGATGTACCATTGAAGATGTGTGATATATTACCATTTCCCATGCCTTGGTAAAATATATATTAATAATCACCAATTTTATAATACACAATGTGCCAATTTAACACAATAGTTTTTTCCCAATCGATTTCCTTACTCACGTCACTAAGATGGAACATGTCATCATATTTAAATAAAACAATTTAAAAAAAACAATAAAATAGTTTGTCAAATAATATAAAGAAATTTGCATGTCCAAGATAATTTCTAGAAATTATATTTTTCTAATTAAAGAAGCGAAATAATGCAATAAAATGATTCCATAAGATCTATTTGGAATAACTAATTCCATTCCACATATATATAGAAACAAACATGTATGAAATATGGACCTCACAATTTGAGCGGGTGGTGACTAATACATTATCTAATCTAATACACAATGAACCATTTTTATTAGGTAATATATGGACCCTTACCCATACCACTAATTATTGAGGACACATCAAACCTTCATCTATATTAAATGTGCATGATAACACACAACCATTATGCCAAAAAACCAAATACAAAACATCCCTTTTAACCATTTCAATTAAATAGGAATTTAATTGAAATCCATTAAAAAAAAAGTTCAATTTTTTTTTTAAATCACCATTCCATTAGTCAAAAATATAAAATCATTTTAAAATCCTCAATTTAAAATGATGTTACCAACTTGACATTACCAAAATACACCCAATCTACACAATTCTATAAACTATCACCATATATGGTTTCAAAAAACCAATTCAAAAAAAAAATCTACAACCAAATATAATTAAAACAATAAATTTGAACATATAATTACTATTTTAATACAAATATTAAATTATTAATCCCACTACCATTTTATTTATGATGAAATAGGAAAATGTCACAAAAATATCAATGAAACATGGTTGATTCAAAAAAATCATCCATCTATATCTTCCTATAAGATGAACAATGATATATCTAACAATTATTGGAATTAAACACATTTAGTCCATCGATGTTTGGCTAGATCTAAGAAACTGAGAGAGATAGAGGGTTAGATCTAAGAAAACTACCAAAAAGTACCATAAACGATTGCGTACAGTGACATTCCGAATTTGATTCACCTAGAAACACCTTTGGGTTGGACCTGGATTGACGGGGAAAAATCATTAGAATTTTTTAGGGATAAATAATGAGATAGATCAAAATTGGACCAAAATATAGTGGTTAAAGGATAGTCACTACAAATATCCACTTTTTCATGAAACTGTTTTTGCACCATGCATGATTAGTCAAACGGTTAGAAAAACTATGTGCTTATAGTTTTGTATCCATTGACTCAAGAAGGATATCTCATGATTTTCCAACACAATTATAAAAAACATTTTCCAATAATAATGAATAAAATATATCAGTATTCATGGTTTCTCCTAGGTAGCATCATGGTATGGAAAAACCATGCAGCAACCCATTTTTCTTTCCCATAGTCTAGGTCTCTATATAAATGTTTCATATAAGAGTTTCACAGTTTCCCCATAGCATGCTCAAAAATTTCACCTATTAAAAATACGTAAAAATATTTCTATGATGTTCCCAAAAAATATTGAAAACACCACTCAAACAGTTTACACACTCGAAAATCATAAATGAGGGATTAAAAACAAGAACCTGGGGGTGATACCCAACTAATTTTTTACATGAATATGATTTTGGACAAATGTTAATCATATATGGGCCATGAAAGACTGATTATATTAGATAAAATGATGTATTGAATGGGTTATGATGCAAAACTATGGCTCTATACTCTTAATGTATTGACATGGAGTGACTACCTTCCTGAGGTTTTGAGGTATGTTGAAAAATGTTTTTAAATGAATTACCCTATGTCTTATAGTGTTCTTTCCCACTCGTATTACGACATAGAATCCCATCACGACAAGAGCATGTTTGATTGGTTAGATTGGATGATATAAAATAATGGAAACGTGGCCTAATTAATATATTTATAAATGAGAAACATGCTAATTTTGGATTCCATCTATCTTTGAATACACATTGATTATCATCATACACACCACAATCAATCAATTTAATTTCCATAGATATAAAAACATTTCTTCATAATATTCCTATATAATCTATTATGTCTCATTGATTAGTTTTTATACTAAAAATATTAATGGTATTTTTCAATTAAAAATTTAAATATCAAAAAAACATTAATAACATTACTTTTTAGTAGTAAAAATTGTGAATTTAAATGTTTACTCCCCGTTCCACATGAACTAATTGACATCATTATAATTCATTCTTATTGAGGTGCCTCATTGTTCAATCATGACTATGAACTAAAAAAAATTACCACTCATAAATGTTTATGGAATTAGGATGACCCCAAAATAAATCATTACATAATATTGAGTTATTTCAAAAATTAACAATTAAGATCTTTTGAAGTTTATAGTTTTATATAATTAGGTCATAATTTATACAGAACAACTTTAATATTACAGGCAGAAACATAGACACAATATCCATTTTGTCATTAAATAAAAACTCTTAAAAAAGGAAACACGTCGAATTCCATGTTTTGGACATCTTGAGTTTTCGATGACCCAATAATTAACTTTACTCATCTTTATTTCATGTGGAAGACATTTCAAAAACATGGGATGGTCATAAAAAGCTCAGTATGGGATATACTATAAGGAAGGAAAACATAAGTCCACGAATACATACAAATCAATGAAATCTTACTTTTAAATCTTAAAACATCATCTATTTAACATAACTCACAAAATAATAATATTTATCAATAACACAAACGAATAATAAATCATGAATGTAACTTTTGGAATCCATATCATACATACATTATAGTTTTCACAGCAACATAGGGAGTTACATTTGGAATACCCATTATAGAATTTTCCATAAATCTCTAAAGGGAAATATTAATGATTAACTCTGTCATATTACCCAATTCATTTGAGATATATCTTAGTCTCACCTCCCCTATTTTAATCACAGAACCACCTGTATACGAAAAAAATGCTATAGAACCATAACATATTCATAACACATATAACATACATAAAGAAAAGATAACATTTCCACAATTTAATAAAAATAAATCATTTAAATATATTGACATAATCAATCCATTATAAAAACCATTTTCAATACCAAAATAAGAAAATGAGTATATATTATTTATTTTTCTTTTAAAAAACATTACAACTTTTTTATGGAATCCAAATATCAAACAATTCTCGCAGTAGAGGAAATGTCATTGTCACCACGTACGTTTAAAAAGAAACATTTGACTTTTACTTTAGTAAAATGATACATAGAAAATGATTCCCATTGAATCAAATGAAATGTCAAATGGATTTGTACACCACATAAATGAGTTTCGTGTATAAATAAAAATATATATCAATGAATGTAGATTGAGATGAAGTTCCTTACAAAGATTATTTTGTAAATAATATATATATATTATGTGTATTAACTATAAGAACACCAAAATCAAGTATAAATACATGATAAGATATTAAAATCCATTTCTCACATAATCAATGAACAACATAAACAAGAAAGAGAAGATAAACTAAAAGAATGTAAATTGGGTTAGTAAGATCCTTTACCACATGTCCGACATGACTCGTTCATTCTTTAATTTCCTAAATAATAAAAATATATTAATTTATACCTTTTTCAGAAATTATTTCACTTTTTTTACTTTTATATCATGTATTACACTACAATATTAAGTAGTTAAATATTTGAGCTCATATGATACATTTTGTCGATGTTCAGAACTTTAGTAAAAAATGACCGTCTTATAATTACAAATTGTCCCTGTGGTAAAAAGTCATTTAACTATAGAATATTATTCATATATATATATATATATCATATATATCATATATATCTAGTATATATGTATTTATAAATGTCCTTAACATTTGGAGATAATAAATGAAATGCATCGTTAATGGAGATTGTAACCTATACGTACAGATGTACACTACATTTAATTGCTTTTTTTAATTTTTAATGGAATGAAATCCAAATAATACATAGCTATCTTTTACTTCCATTATAATATTATATTTTTAATATGTTACATAATTTCATTTAAATCATCCTTTAAAAGTTCCATTTATGATATGATTATGTCATATCACATTGAGGGGTAAGTAGTTTTCATTTCCTCAAATGAAATTATGGTATATATAAAACATGAAAATCGTATAGATATGTAATAAATGAAAATTATAGAATAATAGAGAAAAAATAAATATCATAAATATCATATATAATTTCAGTTCCATCATAATTGCCACAATAAGATGAGGTAGGAGATACTTTAACAATCATCGTTTCGTGAGACAGTAGTTCATGGTCCACAAAAACAGTATATTCATTACAATTAGATGGAGGTGTGTGTATGTGTAGTTTGAATAATTCCCATAAACAATTCCTAGTATATTTATGATACTGGTGTGGTTATAAATGAATGTAATCAAGAGAGATTATGGGGTTAAAGAAGGAAAATAATATAATATAACATGGGAGAAGACGTTACGTTTAAATTGGGCAACTCCATTTGGTTTGAAACAAATTTATTAACAAAATTACTTCTGACTAATTTAATAATTTTAGTTCGAAGATAGGGAATTTGGAATATTATTTCATCATCTTATTTTTGATCCAAGGTGTCTAGAGAGGTGTGATTAAAGGTTATATGTGATGAATTTTTTTAAGTGGGAGGAGGGGCTCTATAGAAATGTTTGAAAATATTATTTTATAATAAACTAAATTTCAATTTTAAAAGGTCCCCAAATCTTTTAAATTTAAATAAGTTGACTATTGTTCTAAATAAACTCATAAAATGTTTTTAAATAATTTTATGGAATTTAATGTAACCTTACCATTTAGAAATAACCTTTAGTTAACTAATTTAACATTTACCATGTCCTCTTGTATATTCATAATATAAGGTTACCATATTTCCTATAAAATTCAATGTCCACAAAAAATAGACCATTAATAAAATTAGAAACATAATATATGTCATTTGACCAAATATTATATTTTTAGGACTATTATATAATTTAATCAAATTGTAATTGATATAAAAACACATTTATGCCAATTTTTAACTATTCATATCAGGACATTTTATAAATTCATAACAACTAGATTCTTTCCAAAAACATTCATTTATTCAATTATAACAGGGATTATTAATCTATAATTTTCGTGGATGTCATAAAAAATTATAATATAAGTTATTTTAATATTAATAATATAATTTGTTTAAAACATTCATTAATGATTTAATTGTTACATCATCATTGTGTTATAAAAAATTTTACTTATATGATGTCTAAAAATTATAAATAAAATACCATGATTAATTAAATATCTTTTTCTATTTAAAAAAATATTTAAAGTTGAAATGATCACTTATATTACCCAATATAAAAATATGTTAACTAAAAGATATATGTTTTTGTTATATTTTCCATAACATTAAATTAATTATTATAAAGTGTCATTTTCACATACATGTAGCTCAATGGGGTCCCAAAATCATCCCAAGGATGAAAATGGTCGAAAATATATCATAAAATACAATTATGAAACATGTTAGTGTAAATTAATATTATTATAATATTATTGTTTACCCTTAATTACCTGATTTAAAATTTAAGCATAGTAAATAAAATATTTACTGAAGTTACTATTTATAATGTCTAAAAACAAATGTTACCTATATAAAAAATTTTGAATTCTTGATTCCATATCTGGTATCCATTTACCCAAATTCAAATTATATAAGTTATATAAATTAATCTAAAATTAATTCCCATTGACAAAACCAAACAACGTGTATTTATGAAATAATAACCATCAAAATATAGACATTTTTTATGTCCTATTTCTAAGTTAAACTACTTATAATGACCAACTTTGGATTAAATGGTAAAAATATAATACAATTAAAATTTAATCCCATTTAAAATTTCAGTCTAACTATATAAATAAATGATATTTGAAGGGTGTTTTGAACTAAAATGCAGTATTTTTCACTATTCATAAAAAATTTAACATTATCAGAAAAATACAAAATAATATACATGAAGATAATTTTGAATTCCCACTCCTAAAGAAGAATTTTATTTTTTCAAATGAAACATATAAAAGTTTCAAAAACATGATTTAAAAAGTGATATCCAGTAAAAGGTGGTAAATCAACATTTTAAATAATATTAGAGTCTTTCATGAATAAAATTAGATACATTCTTATATTAAGACTCTAAAATTTATTTGATAAAAGTAAAATCATTTTACAAACATTTCTAATCATATTTTAGTTAGTTTGGTTAATCCCCTCCAATAAAATGGCATGGCGTTTTCTACAATTTAATATAATAATAATATTATATTATTTTTCAATATAACTCATTGTTGTGTCCAACATAATATTTCAATGAAAGTCATTGTTGCGTGTTGAGTACGCTATCAAAAATAGAGTCCCCTGAAAGTAAAATTAATATCTAATTCAAAAATGTTAATAAATATTAAATTTTTATATTCATTATTTACATGGGATGTTACATCATTAACCCAATTTGGGAATTGCAGTCAATAAATTTTAAAATTAGGCTCAGAATGTTAAATAAGAGTTCCACATCATAAAAATAGTCAATAAAACTATAACATTAATAGAAAGAAATATAAATATGATTGTCACCCAAAAAAAACTCACACAAGAATTTTATGTAGGAAAACATGGATATGGAAGATAAACTGAGTGTCTTGTTCTCATGGATATTGATAGAAAACATGATCAGGAGAAATTTTACAATATTAAAACCACAAAATTGTAATGAGTTATTTGTTCATTGGATTCCCCATAGGAACAATTGAAATGACCCATACCCCAAGGCATGTTCGGTGTCTACCCAAATCCCTCCTTCCATATGCCAGGGGTTGGAGACTAGCACCAGGCGGCCCTTCCCTATAAACGGGAAGGGGTTTCCATTACACATCCAACTAAACAGACCATGTATACTATAGGACAAAAAATATAATGTTAAAATGTATCACAATAAGGGGGTATGTACTATAAGTAAAGGGGCTCAGAATACAATCCCAATTGAAATGTAAAAATACAATAGAAAAACATCGACCAGAATCATCTTCGAGTGTATCATTCTGAAGGGTTGGTACAACTCACGGTCGGTTGTCATTGTGGCTCGTTATGTCAAAAGGTCAACCTCTGAGAACCGTCCATAAATGTCTCCCAATCCTTGGTCAATGTTGTTCATTTTTTTTCACAAGATATAACAATGTGCGGGTGATGCATGTGTAGGGATGACTATAACAATACTCAGTAGGGACCCCGAGACCCTCAAAGGTCTCCCAGAGTTCCAAAAAGGAAAAATCAAAAATCAAGAACTCAATCATAATGAACGAAGCAGTAGTCATCTCACACCAGGTTTACAACTCATAGATCATAAATATTTATTATTTACCTTAAGATATATCATCTTATTCTATTTATAAGTTCCACAACTGATCCAAAAAGAAGTTTTCCTATTATCTATCAACTCATAGATGTAATTCTCCGTTCCATGATGGGACACTATAAGGAAAATCCTCATCAGGTCCTGCTATTATTGATCCACACAGGGATTCTAGAATTCTGAACCATATAGGGTTGCTGAAATGATAATCCACTTGGTGTCGCTGAAATGTTAATCCACACAAGGACTCTAGAATTCTGATCCACCCAGGGTCGCAAGAAGCTGAAACTCAATGGTCCTCTCAAAAACATATCCTCTTCAGTTCTCTATGATGTTGATCCACATGGGGCATCTATGATGCTGATCCACACAGGGTCAATCCTTCAATGTCAACAATCCACATGATTCCCTTCCCCTGGTGTGCTCGAGATTCATAGAAATTACTCCTGAAGATATCATTCGTACTTCATCCAACACTAATCTACACAAAGGAGTAACACAAAATACATCCATGTCATAAGTGATCCAACATGATAGATGGTGCATGAATCAGACACCTGGTCTTTGAGTTATAATCATTTTAGTACCAATGGACTTGTTGGGTTCAGGTTTGATCCAACCCGTCTCTACTCCAAAATTCTCCAAAATTTGAGTGGACTATACCAAAAGGAATATGTCACTCCAAGGAACCCAGTGATACAGACCATTTTCCAAATAAATATCATGATTTCTTATTATGGAATTTGAAGCGAAACTGGGTCCTGGATTGGTCTGGGTCCAGTCCAATCCAGTTTTGCCCGACCGGACCTGGTTCGGTTCACCCTACCCAGCTTGGCCTGAACCAGTCTCACCTGTCCCAACCGGGCATGGTCGCGGTTTGGCTGAGCCCGCTAGAGGGGTGCGGCCCAAACCTACTCGTAGGGGGCGCGGACCTTCCCAGAGGGGGGAGCAGCACAACCCACATGAGGCATAGAACATCCCACAACGGGGAGAGGGAAATTCCCTAGCTATCACGGGGGTAAAAATCTCCCCCCTTTTTTCCAAATGGCTATGTCATTCCAGATCAAGAGCGACATCAGCATGTGGTCCAGCCTAGTCATCCATGGGACCCATATAACGCCGATCCCTACCTCCACTAAGGCCACCTTCACCGGTGCATGACAGAGCACCACTCCCCCTCTAGAGTCGGCTAGTGTAGGCTACCCTGCTAAGCCACTGTGGTTGAAAAGCCATTGCCTCCTCCACCGGCGACATGTGATGGGGCGTCGTCTCCTTCTCTATGGCATGTCGGTGCTGACTACTTGCTGACCACCACAGTGTACTACCGTGGCCTCCTCTTATGATGCATGAAAGACTACTGTGGCCTCTTCCTGGGGTTCATAATGGCGGACGACACCCTCCTCCAATGGTATGCAACGGTGCGCCACCACCCCCAAGGACAGCTACTGCTGGCCGCCGCCATCGCCTATCAGTGCCACGCCGATGGTCTTTTGTGGGCACCAAGTGATCCCTAGTGGTCATGTTTTCCATCCCTTTATACCTATGGGCTTCAAAGGTCATCTCCTTTGTCTTTTGGCTCTCATATTTTGTTTCTATCCAACCTGAAAATTCACTTCCACAGAAAAAACGATAAAAAAAGAGGCATAAGGATCAGGTCATGTTCATTTGGCCAGCTCCCTCCCCATTATAATCATAATAATGGAGAAGATAATTGATTCAAAAACTCTTGATGTTTAAACAAGACAAAACCATACTTTATGAGTCATTGGAAAGGGTCAAAAATTTGATGATGGCTCGGTGTTCATCGATCCTGAAGCAAGCCTCTAACGATGTTACTCAAATGATGATCTTTTATTCTTGCATGATGGACCTATTCTTCTTAATGTGGGTCCTCCAAAATCAACCTCACAAAAAACAAAAATCCTTTTCCAATTAAATATTGAATGAAAAAAGAGGGTAATTATATTTACAACACATAATTAAGAGAGAATAATTAATTGGTGCAATTAATGAACCTCCTTAATTTCATGTATGGTGGTTACATATTTTTGTCTAACCGGGCATTTAATATCCTTCATTAAATGCCCAACCAACACTTGTGGCCCCCACAACTAAAACCTAATATATAGGTGGATGAAATTTAAAATAAATTAGATTTATTTTATTAAACCTCCAGGAATACATCTAAAACCAAGTTCCACTCACAATCCACTATGGACGAGGTTAAATCTCCCATAAGAGAATCCCACCCAGCGAGTTCAATGATGCCCTCATATTTCAATTAAGTGCCCTAGTTCAAGAGCTAGAATTTTCAACTTGCACGTTTACTGAATGTACATTAAGAATGTTTAAAATTACATTCCTGGAACACCATGCATCAGAATGAAACACCGTCAGATTTCACAGTCTAAGAATAGTTCCATATAATTAAAAACAATTACATGGAAAATATAGGTTTTTAAATTCTCCCAAACTCTCGGATTTTCAACCCTTAAATCCATAACATAGACTAAGGGAAGAAATGGTGGTACTGAGCAAGAACCTGAGCCTCCCGCTCTCTTGTACTCTCCTGGAGGTTCCCATGCTGCCAGTGAACGCACATTTGAGGTGTTGATCATCCATGAAGGACCGCACCTATCGATTCTCAATATCCACTAGAACCTCCGTAAACATCTCCCCACCATCAATGCCTAGATTTTGACATTTGAAAATGTGTGATTCATCATGCATGTACATCCTCATCATCGACATGTAGAAAATTTTAGGCACCCGATGCATCTATGGGGGAACAGTTAGGTGATATGCCACCTCGTAAACTATGCTGAGAAACTGAAATGGTCTGATGAACCTCATAGATTACTTGCCGCCCGACCAAATCTCTGCAATCCTTATGAAGGTGAGACCCATAGGAATACATGGTATTCCTCCCCAAATTCCAATGATCTCCATATCTAGAAAAAATAAGTCTTATTATTACTGTTCGTAGTCTACTTATGATCCTGGATTATCTGTAGTTTCTCAGTGGTAGCCCATACAAACTATCGACCCATAAGTACTGACTCCGCTGGGTTTCTCCAGCATAGAGTTGATCTACGTGGCTGACCATAGAAGGCCTCAAATTAATTCATACTGATGTTTGAGTGATATATATTATTGTATGAAAATTATACCAATGGAAAATGATACTCCCAAATGTGGCAGAAATTTGGAATGCAAGCACAAATCATTTCTTGTTGTGTCTAGATGGTCCACTCTGTCTGACCATCTATCTGAGGATGAAAGGGAGTGCTAAAACGTAGTTACACCCCAAATGACTCAAGAAATACCTTCCACTACCAGTATGAAAAACATGAATCATTATCCGATATGATCTCCCTTGAAAGCCCATGAAGCCATACAATCTCATGTATGATGATTTGTCACAAGCCCTATACTGATCCATGTTTTAGGATGGGTAAGAATTGGGACTACATTGGGATTTGGTCAATGATCACCCAGATTGAATCCTGGACCCTGAAATTAAATGAAATCCCTATAACTAAATCCATGGAAAGACCATCCCACTTCCACTATGGCACCTCTAGTGGTTGTGTTAAGCCTACTGGAACATGATGTCTGGCCTCCACTTTCAGAAAAGTGGGGAATTGTGTAACAAACTCTACCACTACATTCTTCATCCCTGGCCACCAGTTCTGATGTAAACAGTCCTCAGACAACGTCACCACACCATGAGGTACCACTATAAAGGATTTATGGAAGTCCCTCAATACATCTTCCTGTATCCGCACTAGTACCATCATGCATCCTCTAAATAGGTTAACGTGCTCCCCACCATCAGAAAATACATCATGCACATGTTTTGAGGATATCTGAGCACATCAAGCCTCATAGAAATTTCCCCAAGGCACACCTCTCTCACTCGATTAAGGATTGGGGAGTGAATGTCAAAGTATAAAGGTTAGCTTTAACATCATTATCTAAAAGATATTTCTGAAATGCGGTTGTTGTACTGTCACCACACTCGGTAACTGTAGACCAGGCCTCAAACTATGTTCATCTATTACCACATTCCCCTTCTTAGGAGTATAGAATATCTCTTGTGGAGTCTTCACTGAACACCTCTCACAAGTCATTGGTTGAAATTCCCTTCAAAAAAAACATTGATGCAGACCCGTCCGGCCACAAGCATGACACTCCACTGGGTCACGTGGACACTTTGGTCTCTTGTGCCCCTCTTTACAACACTAGTAGCACATGACCTGGCCACCAAACAAATTATTCTTTCTAGTACTAGCACCATAAGAGAAATACCTCTTCCACTTCCTCTTTCTAGTAGAAATAGTACCAGAGAATGGTGCTAAACCTCCCTGGTTCGAACCACTAGCTTCCCGCTAGTTCTGCTTAGTAATCATCCCCTTGTTCACAAAAGCATGCATTGTAGGCAACCTAAAAACATTCAATAGTGCACAGATTCCATATCGAAGACCATCCTCAATGAGTCTAGCCCTCAACATTTCATTACCCACTAGAATAGGTGCAAAATGATTTAGTTCGACGAAGCGAGTAGAATAGTCCATCACTGACAAGGCGCCCTGCTGATGATTCCTGACCTCTCGAGCATGATATTCCCTTAGAGTATATGGTAATAAAAACTCATTGAAGACTACTTGAAAATAATCCAACTACATTTCTCGGTGATGCTCAGTCTAGGTGGTAACATCCCACCAGCTCTTGGAAGAATCACACAGCATGAATATAGCGAGCTTGACCCTGCTCGCCGGAGGCGTCTTATGATGCTCTACAATATTCTGAATTGAATCCAGCCATGAATCCCCAGCCTGTGGTCCGCCATCCTGTGAAAACGTAGTTGGATGCTACTATTGGAATATACGTGTCACCTCTTCCATACATGTGGAAACCAACAGTGCTCCCTGGATGGTCTGCATGAACCACATGAAGCCTTCACAGAATTGCACATTCGCGCCTGTATCGGGCAAAACAACTGGCACTGCATCTGGAACTGCAGGAGGATCGATTGGTAGCTCGTGGCCGACTTTGTATAGAGTATATTCATTTCCACTCTCTTGGTGAACAACTCAAGGTCGTCTCGGTGACATGAATCTACAGGGTCAAAAACAGGCTTTAGATAAAGATCATAAAGGAAGAAGAATTGAATGTGTGAGAAGGGAAATGGAGAAAGAAAACATTCATTTTTCACAAAACAAGTCTTCAAGGCATGTATAATAACAACACGTCGTGTTCCCTAATGTCTTTTACATGGGTGCGTACTCTGTCAGCACTGGTCTTGTAACTCCCCAAACAGAAGGTGTGTTGTCCTTACACACGACATGTACATGAGTTTTCATCCCCTACATATGTCCTTCTCCCTGGCTAAGCCACGTGGTTCTCCTTAAAACGATACTTCATGGTCTGTATAAGTCATTCACATCGTGTAGAGGACACGCTTTACTGACCCATGTTGTTTGTGAAATGGCCAGGTACACAACTCACACAACACGACATGTTCCTTATTGACGCGATGTGTATGGATTAGATTCCAACTACCCATGTTATTAGTGACATGGCCAGCTACTCGACTGACACTACACGGAGTGTTACACCCACACAAGGTGTGTACACCACCCTGTTTCCCCAGCCACATGGCCAAGTCTACATGGTATCTCACCGGTCAAGACTACACAACTTGGACAATAGGTACACTGCATGTAGTATTTAGGATAACACTGACCCATGTTGTTAGTTACATGAGAGATTTCCTAGATCACACAACACGTCATGTTCAGAACTGACATGGTGTGTTCAAGAAACGATTTCTCCATCTGTGTTGTTAGTCACATGGGCAGACACAAGGTCAACACAAAACGATTTGTACAACTGGTACACAACGAGTTCCCTCTATAGGTTTCCCATCCTGTGTTTCAGCCAACATGGCCTATGAAACAGTTAGAATCTATAATGCCTTTACATGTGGTACACGGAGTGTACGTAAATTTTTTTCCATTTCTTCCCAAACAAAATAGTACATGGTGTGTGATTCTAGAAGCACACGGAATGTTATCTCAGTTCCCTGATAGTAGAACTCAAAAAATACTATGAAGCCCCTTTGTACTTAAATTTCAATCATCAATATGCCAAATTCCTTTATGTGGGGGCCATACTCCCCATGAACCAATTTTTAACACCCGAACATTCACATTAGAGTATAAAATACAATAATAATAAGGATCATGATCCACTTAATTTGGGTCCACAAGAGCTCATACTTATCTGTAACCAATGATTATCATCAATGAACCCAAAAATAACATGTACCAATACCATATTTATAGTAGGAGTGTCTAACAAGGTATATATATAAAAAATTAATTTTCTAGAACATCATCTATCACAGCAACATGCAATTTATAATTCACCTAGAGTTCATAGAAACTAGGCATGGAATGTGATTCAAACATGTTCCTAAAATATTCATGGGATGGAATAACCTCGACTCATTTGGATGCAACAAAATAAATCCAATATATAAAAAATAAATAGTTCACCACAAGTGTGTCACCCAATAGTGAAAATCAAATCAACTATAATAATCAAAAATAGAAAATCACAATCTAATTCGAGGAAATTCATCCTCTACCTCTACACGATGTAGCTACTTCAAAGTACAGTTTAATAAAAAAATACAAAAAAAATATACCTCATTCCCATTGTCTCCAATTAATAAAATTAATCAGAGAATGTAAAACATCCTCTGATACAACTTTGTAATGTCACTGTTCTGGAATCCACACAACGGGTGCCCCGAACCCAGTTGGTCACATGAACTCAAGCGCATTTCCACAAACTCCAGAGGCAGCCGACTTGTAGCGAGGGCCAAGGACAGATTGTGGGGATACTATGCCCTCATTAATCAAAGTGTAAAGCAGTAGAATAAATTAAATAAACATTCCAAAATGGAAGCAGTAGACAATATAAACAGGAAATAGAGAATATATGGATAGATAACTAGCAGTCATATAGATATCATGATGCAACATGTCCCTAATTCTAAGAAAGAAACCAAAATAGAATACACTGTAATCTAATAAAATATAAGACTAGGTAAAATATATTGTAAAGAAAAACTCCATCAGTGCTACAGGAACTCAACATCATCACAAGCTTATGCTTGGTCCCATACTCTCTTACACCTCTGAAATAATCATTTTCCTATATAGGGACCCTTTCCCTTATCAAAACCTGTAGTAATATAATATGTTTGGTCCTAGGACATGACCCAAACATGGTGTGAAAATTAAATCACATTAGGCAACCAACAATGACCCGTGCCCAACTGTCAATGAAAATGTGTACCAACATTATTAAATAAATAAATGTAGTAAGCTAGGAAGTACTCAAAAGAAGTTACTCCTAGCGGTTTCATTATGATTTAATTAATTATTTACCAATTCAAAGCTTGTGATTTTTCTTGGCAGGTACAACATAATAAATCACCAGTGTGAATAATCAATCAAACAGTTGTCCTTAGAAATTAATGTTCTTTCCCTCAGGAAAGAATAATCGAATCCCACAGGTGACTTCCCATAGGCATAACGAATATAGCCCACTCAAATATTAGATATTTCCCTCAGGAAAGGAAGCTACTTCCCATGAGCATAAGAATTGTTTTCCTCAGGCTAAATGAAACACTTCCCTCATCCTATGAAAAAAACTACCCTCAGGATAACAGGAAACTTGTTCGAGTGAAACACATAAACAAGAAATTCATATACATTTCCTATAATGAAAACTCAGTACATTCTTATATTCACGGCATACCCACGGGTATCCTGGCCAAATGTCCAAACAAGGGAAACACACCCACGACATGACACTTGATCCTGGAAATGATCCCAAATATTAGTATGAACATGTTCATTAAATTACCTAATCAATAATAGGTATCTTAACTACTAAGGCCCCTGCCATACGACACTCTATACATGGATACGTTGCACAATGATATAAAAAATCAACTCGAGAGTTGGTATTAAACACAAGACCACCTTCCTTGATCTTCTCTAATATTTATATGTGAATGATGCCTCCGAAATATAATGAGAAAGACATTGAACTGGTATAAAAAATTACACATTAAAACCCAAATATCATTCCTTGTAGAAGGAATTGGTAGGACTGGTTGATGAATAGAAAAGAACTCACCGGCATGGTTCATACGATATCGACGAGGAAGGAATCAGTGTCCCTGTGTGTAGTCGGGAGCTCCTACAAGTTCTGGCCTTCTCTCCTGTGGCTCTCATTGATTTATAAGCTTTCTTTGTCGAAATAGGAGGCTACTGCCATTTTTTATCAAAAAATCATAACTACATGGCGTGTACTCTCAAGTGTACAATGTGTAATTTCTATTTTCTAAACTGTTCCACTAGCGGCCACTTCCCACAGCCTCACCGTTATTCTATCGACTTGATTACATGGAATGTATATCTGAGTACATGGTGTGTACTACTGTTCCACTGGTGGCTACTCCCACTGCCTTACTGTTCACCTGCCGACTGATTACACGGCGTATATGTACAAAGTACACAGCGTGTAGTCAGTTTTTACACACTTCATTGTTGATTGGGCTACATGCCCTATATACTCATCCCACATGGCCAATGTACACGACATGTGGAAATGTACATGGCGTTTAACAACATATATTTGTATTTTTTCCACATTTCCATTGTTTTTATAAAAAACACTTATGGAAAAAGGAAAAGATGAAACACATACCTCAAGAATAAGATATGGGTTCTTACACCCTTTGTAACATCCCAGGTAAATAAAGAATAAGGGATTTTCATATTTATTAATATTTTTGAATTATATATTAATTTTACTTTAAAGGGGTTGCTATGTTCGATAGCGTACCTGATACGGAACAACGATTTTCTTTGAAATCTTACGTTGCACACTAATAATATAATAATATTATTTTAAATGGTAGTTAACATGTCATCGTTGTATATAAATGAATGAATATAATTAACTAAAATATGGTTATATATATTTGTTAAAGGTTTTTACATTTATCCAATTAAAGATAAAGACTTAAAATATGTGAAGAATTCAATTTTAGGCATAGATACTCTAATATTCACGAAAAGGTCAATTTCTAGCCTTTTTATGGAGAACCCACTTTAAAAATAGTTTTAATCGCTCTTATACATTATATTGGACCAAATAAAATCTTTATTTACTATCGGGACAACAAAATTTACTTTGTGTATGTTGTTGTTATTTTTATGATAAAGTTCATTTTTAATGAATAAGTAAAAAATATTCTATTTTAATTCAAAACCTCATCTTAATCGAACTTATTTATATGATTAGATTTTCTATTGAATTGGGTTTATAGTGAAATTAGAATATATTTCTACCAATTAATCCAATGGTGGTCATTGGAATTAATATCACATTTGAATTGGACTTAAACAAGTTTCAATCTTTTGATAGATATTGTATCTTAAAACACGCTATTTGTTTTGACAATGGGAATTAATTATTAAATTAATTAATTTAAATTATATGTATTTAATTTTGTAAAATATACATCATTTTTGAATTTGGAATATCAAATATATCTTAGGGTGAATTTTTGGTATTTTTTTGGAAAACATCAATTTTTTATGAATAGTGAAACCACTAAGTGGTAGTAAAAAAACTTATTTTTCATTTAAATGAAACATTACCACTTCTGTGAATTCAATTTCAAAAATACAACACACATGGTTGTCATTAGTAAGTAAAATTTTATTCGATTGGATGAAAATATTTTTTATGGTGAGCAGTAACTTTTGTGTTTTATTAATAATGATTAAAGGTAATTAGTGTAATTTAAGGTATAAATAATGTTATAATAATATGAAACTAACATTAAGCATGTCCATAGAAGATTGGATGAGTCATTGCCGACGATTGCAGTCCTTGGGTCGATTTTTGGGACCCCATGGAGCCACATGGGTAGGATAATGACATTAATACCCTTAATTTAAAGTAAAAATATAAATGTCACAAACATATATTGTTTGACTAAAAAAGTTTTACATGGGGACAGATAAATGATATATTTGACTATAAACATTCATTAAGAAGTTAAAAATATTGGCTACAACATGGAAATTTTCTTATAAATTTTAGACATCAGTTAAATAAAATTATTTATGACACAATGATGATGCAGTGTTTACATCATTAATGAATGTTTTAAATAAATAAGAAGATAATGTTTAACATAATATCCAGAATTTTTCCAATTATTATTGGATGATATTATTTCGAACACAGGCCTCCTTATCATCAACTTTAATACTTTTTGGACCTTTAGAAACTGAAAATCATTATATAATAAAATAATAGATTCATGCTTTCCAAAAGAGCCCCTCCTCCCCTTATAAAAAGACCCCACTGCCTACCCATTCCACACACTTATAAAGCCCTTTGTCTCATCCAAACTATACTCAAATAAGATCCCAATATCTCTATCTTCATTCTAGAATCCTTACCTTAGGTATAATTGTATTCAATAAACCCTTTTGGTTCAAACTAAGGGGAGTTACCCGATTTAAAGGTAATATCTTCTGTTATGTTCTTTTGTTTTATATTTCATCTCCAACCCACTAAAATCTATTTATTTACTTCTTTTGTAACCAAAAAATTATTTTATATATACTATTATTATTTTATGAGAATTAATCGAGATACACTTACACACACCTCCGTCTAATGGTTAAAGAACATTCTGTTTCTGTGGATGGCGAATTACTGCCTCACGAAATGATGATTGTCCAATCTTCTCTAAACACATTTAATGGTGGAAATTAATATTTCACTGTATTTATATATGATATATATTATTTTTACATTGTCCTTATGCTTCTTTATTTTTCATTTATGGCATACCTTTATGGTTTCTATAATGGATAGACACGATAATTTAATTTTTTGGAAGTGCGGACCACAGCCCACTCAAAGTGATTTGAATCGTTAATGCCATATATATGATATATAAAGAATGGAGTTAATAATATTATATATGATATTATACAGGAATTAAAATTTACCTTTATATCATTGTTATTTCAATCCATTAAATATGAAATAGAAATTAATGTAGCGTTCATTCGTACGTACGACTTACCATCTCCATTAACGATGCATTTCATTTCTTACCTCTAAATGTTATGTGACATTATTAATTCATGTATATATTGGATATATATGATATATATGAAATATATATCTTTAATATAATTCTGGATATAATGGATATTTTACCACATGAACAACTTGTAATTATAAGAAGTTTATTGTTTACTCAAGTACCAACGATCGACAAAACAACCATTTTAACATAAATGATTACATAGTGTCCATAACATGGTAATACGTCATATAAAATGAATAATGGAGTTGAAAAAGGTTCTTAAGAAAGTATAAATTATCTTTATATTGTTATTCAAGAGATTAATGAGTGATCGAGTCAAGTCGTACATGAGGTAAGGGACTTCATCTCAATCTCCGTTCATTGAGGCATATTTTGTTCTAATACAAGGCTTTCTTTTATACACTGTATAAACACCTTTGAATTTTAATTTCATTGAAAGGGAACCTTTTTCTATGTAGGGTTTTACTAAATTACAAAAAATAATGTTTCCTTTAACATACGTTTTGACAACGACCTTTTACACCATCGCGCGTATTACATGTTCTTTGACTTCCTTAAAAAGCTGTAATGTTTTTAAAATAAAATTACTACCATATACTCTATTATGTATTTTGGTATTGAAAAAGGTTTTGATAAAGTATTTGTTATGTCAATATATTTTAGGTATATACTATGATTGAAATGGGGAAATGTTTTCATACCGTTACATTTGTTTTATGGCTTATGATTTTATAATGGTACAACGAAATTTGATGGGTGGTTATGTCATACGCCAAATGACGGGTGGTTCCATGCATACCAGGACATGTGGTTGCATTATAACATCAAATGCATTGGGTATGGAAGTCGACTGTATGTCTATTCCATTTAGTGATATGTGTGGAAGTTTACTGTATTGTTATTCCATTTATGTATGATTATGTCCAAAGTTACCTTTTTATGTTATGTGTTATTTATATGGGTTTTATGGTAATATTTGGGTTACAAAAGGTTGAGTAATGATATTTTATTCCGTGAAGAGTATTTACTACTTCATAAAGGTTAAAAGTATTACGTGTGTTAATGTATTCACGGTTTACTTGTTGTTTTGAAAAACTAACAGTTTTCATTCTTTGTGTATCCCTTACTGAGCTTTTTATGGTAATCCCATGTTTTGGAAATGTTTTTCACAGGACATAATGCGGAATAGGGTCAAGGATGGGATCATGTAAAAGTCATGTTGTCTTAAACATGTAAAGAGACATGACACCATTTTTCTTGTGTTCATGTTTTGTAAAAAAAGATAAACTGTGTAGAAGAGTCTACTTTGTAATATTTGGAGATGTAATAGTTATGTCCTAATTCTATAAAAATCTAATCCTGAAAAGATCCTCAATGTGAATTATACATTGAATTCAAGATTAAGTATGTTTTAATGATGGATCATTATAGTTGGTATTAGAGGTTGGTCTAGACATCACTTGGAGTTATAAAATTGTTAAATACATGTCCATAAATTAATTCATGGGATGATTGAAATGATATAGAATTTAATGATTACTATATTTCTTTTCCAAAGACATTTCTGTGTTTAGAGTGGTTTTCCATAGAGGAAACATGGAAGATATGTTGGGAAGACATCAAGAGGAAGACAACCTTCCAAATAAGAAACCTGAGATGGTCGGAATCAGAACTGAACAGTTTGTTGCAGTCATGGTATAGTTGACTCAGGCTATAAATTGTGGTGGTATCCATGCCTGTGATCAGCCAGATCAACCGTAGAGGAGAATGTCAGTGGTGGAACATTTTACGAGGAAACATCACCCATCATTCAGAGGATAATCTGATCCTTCTCTAGAAGAAGGTTGGATTAATGTACTGGATTACATTTTTGATGTCAGGGGGTGTTCAGTACATCAAAAGGATAGTCTTACTGTTTACCGATTTGATGGTGAAGCTGATCAGTGGTGGTTGATGGTGAAAAATATCAGGGATAGTGAGGAGATTGATTATCTTCACTGGGAAGAATTCAAAGGTATATTTCTTGAGAAATATATTCATAAGGAGGTTCGTCTTAGGATGGAAAAACAATTCCTAGAATTGACGGAGGAGGATGACTCAGTGTCTTATTATGAATCAAAGTTCACTATACTAGCAAGGTATGCTCTAAATGTCATACAAGATCTTGATAGTAAAATCAACCATTTTTACTCAGGGAAAATGAAAAAGTATCTAAGGGATTTATATTCTCGTGAGTTCAAAAGTTATGTAAAACTTTTTTGATCTGTGGAGAAGGTGGAAATAGCATTTGTCGATGATCATGTGTTCTTTGAAAAACAACAGAATAAGAGGTCCGGTTGGTAGAAAAAGGGAAATAATTTATCAAAGAAGCTAGGAGGTAAGAAAAAAAATATTCGTAATGTGAGAAGTGTTGTAAAATGCATCATGGAAAATGTTTATCCATGTCTGGAAAGAGCTTTTGGTGTGGTAAGATTGGTCATATTGCTCGTAATTGTAAGGAAGATGGTCAGGCAGGCAATGAAATGCCAGCGGTAAGATGTTTTAAGTGTTATGAAACGGGTCATTATGAAATTGAGTGTCTAAAAAGAACTAAAATGAGGGAAATCAGCCATACTACAAGAAGAAAGTGTCGATGAAATCCTTTGGAACTACTTCAGCAGGTATTGGGCCATCGAATGAAGTAGTATCAGGTACATTGTCTTTTTGTTTGTACAGATTATGCCAATCTGTTGTTTGATTTAGGGTTTACATATTCATTAATTTATCAGATGGTTTCTAGTAAATTGGGAATTCTATCTCAAGATATGAATCATGATCTTATGGTAAAAACATCCGGAGGAAACGTAGAGTCAAAAATTAATTATAAGAACCTTCCTATCCTTGTGTGAGGAATGAATCTACCTACAAACATTATAGTTTTTCCTCTATTAGAGTTTGTTGTTCGTTTAGGTATGTATTGGATTTATGTTTATCATGCTAAGATTGATATTATAGATAAAGTTGTATCTTTTCAGAAAGATTTTCAGATTGTGTACAAGAATGAACACTTGATTTTGATAACATATCAGGAAGTTGAGAAACTATTAAAATATGGAAATGAATGTTACCTTTCAAATATTGTTGAAAACAATGGAACAATTCAGATTAATGATGTTCCGGTGGTAAATAAGTATCTGGATGTTTTTTCCTGATGAGTTTCCTGGTATTATACATGATCGGGAAGTTGAATTTTCTATTGACTTAGTTCATGATTCTAAGCCAATTTGAAAACCCCTTATCGAATGGATATATTTAAACATTTTGAGTTATTGAAGAAATTGCGGGAGTTATTAGATAAAGGTTTCATTCAAACAAGCACATCACCATGGGGTACTCATGTCTTGTTTGTTAAAAAGAAAGATGGTTCAATGAGACTTTGAATTGATTATAGAGCATTGAATTAAATCACTATTAAGAACAAGTATCATTTTCCTCATATCGATGATTTTTTTGATCATCTCCATGGAGCTTAGTATTTTTAGAAGATTGACTTGAGGTCAGGGTACCATCATTTGGAAGTAAAATAAGTAGATGTTCCAAAGACTGTGTTTCGGACTAGAAATGGCCATTATGAATTTGTAGTTATGCCTTTTGGGTTAACCGATGCACCTGCTCTATTCATGGATCTAATGAAGAGAATTTTCCATGAGTTCTTAGATAAGATTGTGGTTGTGTTCATTGATGATATTTTGGTTTTTTCTAAAAGAAAATAGGAGCATGAAATTCATTTAAGTGTTATCTCGAAAACATTAAAAGAAATGAAATTGTATGAAAAATTAAGCAAGTGTGAGTTTTGGTTACAAAAAATTTCATTCCTTGATCACATTGTTTCAAAAAATGGCATAACTGTGGATCCTGCTAAAACAAAAGTTGTTGAAGAATTTCCAAGACCCACAAAACATAACTGAGATCCGTAGTTTTTTTGGTTTTATAGGTTATTGCCAGAGGTTTATTGAATTTTTTTTGCAGTTATCTATTCCAATGACTAAGTTAACTCAAAATGGTGTTAAATTCATCTGGACAAAAGAATGTGGTGATTTTTTTCCGGAATTGAAAAGAAGATAGGTGAATGCTCTAGTTTTGGAACTTCCTTCCAGAAGTGATGAGTTTTTTTTCTATATTGATGATTCATTGGAGGGACTTGGTTGCTTCCTTATGCAAAATGATCAGTTAATTTCTTATGCTTCACATCAGTTCAAAACTAACGAGTTAAATTACCCTACACATTATTTGGAATTAGCAGTTGTTTTTTTTGCTATAAAATTTTAGAGGCATCATTTGTATGAAGTAATGTGT
>CAUJRU010001767.1:0-116535 GCA_963277665.1 Viscum album
GAACATGCAGATTTCAAAATAATTTACATGGATGATCTATGGGTAATTAGAAAAGAGGATATTGATGAATTAATAAAGAATATAGTGTGAAGCTCCCTAAAACCACAACCTATGATACATAAAAGTTTTATAAACCCATTAAATATCATTTAATTATCCACAAGGACCATATATGCGGAAAAAAATATTTACTTTTTAGAAACATCTTACATTTACCATTACATAGAAAGAATTCAATACACGGTATGTGTTCCCATTATATATTTTACAAGCTTCACAGAATCTTTCCAAAAGGAATTATATTACATGTAATAAAACTATAAGACGTTTATTTCATGTAAAGATAGTAAAAAATATTAGTTTTTAGATGAAAACTCCAAAACACCACAGAAATTCTATAAACTCTATGAGAACCCTAAAAACTAATAGACATTTATACCCAGACTCCATGAATTAATACAAACATACATCCATAAATTAGAAAAAAAATTCAATAGCACATTCTCTCCAACCATATAATTCATAAGACACTCCCAATTTACATGAATATTTTTAAATAAATAAGAACAAGATTAATAGTGATAATAAGATGTTTGAAAATCTCCACCAAAATAATTTATGTTCTCTCCAATTCATATAGAAGAATGTATTTTGATAAAGTGGTGTGGCCCCTAACATCCTCATAAATACCTTTTTCTCCCATGTTTCATGAGAAACTAAACTATATTGAAATTTATCTCTAACATATAGAATCAACATCACCCACACGAAATTCAGTTGAGAGGAAAAAATATCTATTGGATTCTTCTCAAGAGAAACATCTATAACTAACTCAATAACTTTCCAACCTCGAATATGAGAGGGATGATAATTGTATTTCAAAAGTTGTGATTTTTGGAAAAATCATTTACTAATATAAACCACATATGAAATGATCGACAATAACATAACATTCAAAGTAGCTCAATGACCTTAAATGGTCTAACATAACTAATACTGACCCAATAGATCATAATACATTATAAAAACCCTCCCTTTTATAGAAAAATCCAATGGACGAAGCTAAAGATATATGATTGATTTAAATCTATAACTTTTTGTAACAAGAAACCAATGTATATTCTAAATACACATTGGATTCTCCATAATAACTCATGCCCCCGCCAAAGAAGTGACACATACACATTCCAAAACAAAGAGGTGACTAACAATGGTTACTAAACCAATCCTCAAATAGATAAATACTGATCAGTGACTAGTAGTTGTTGTTATAATAAAACTCAACTTGTCCTAGTTCATAATCTCATGATCCCCCAATAGAGAAGACATATACAAGAAGCATATCATTCATGATAGGAATTGAATTCTCCATATGAACATATTTCGATGGATTATAGGATAAAATTTACCTGAAATGTGTCCCCATCATGTCTCAGATATTCCTATAGAACCTCAAAAAACTATTGGATCCATGTATAATAATTGGTAGATAGAACCCCATGTATTCTAACAATATCTTTCATATAAAAATTATACATTACATCTAATTTTGTGGTATCCCTAATCTAAATTATACAAGATGAAATTAGAAACTATTCAGTCAACACCACGATAACATTACTCCCATTGGGAGTCTATTTTATTCCAAAAAGTAATGTCCTAGATATGTCATTAAATTTCCAAACCATAGATTGAACAATTTGGGGAATACTAAAAGTTATTAGATGATTCACCATTATATACTGTTAGATTTAATAATGTAAAAATAATCTTCAATGTCCCACTTCATACCTAGCCACTAAAATCCCTATCTCATGTCATAAAACGTCATTTTTTGATCATATGAATTTACCATGAATATGAAAATTAAAAAAAATATCTCCTTAAATATGATTGGATAAAAAATAAATCTCCAAAACATAGAATATCAACCAAAGGTAGGTGCCAAAAAATGGTCTCTCCACCAAATATAGTTCATCAAATTCATATGAACTCTTCATCCTATGACATAATCTACAAAATTGAATCAAACATGGATAATTATAACTAAAAAATAGTTCGAATATATCCCGTAACATCCACTTATGATTTTTAATAAAACTACTAAAAACCCATCTAAGGCATCACTCTTCCTTCGATTCCAAAATATCATAAGATGTAACATTTTTGGAATGTGATTTGTCAATTACATTCTCCATCACAAGGGAATGGGTGATGTCTAAGTCATACATTTGACAGTAACCCATATTTAGCCTCTAAATAATATTAATTTCCTTCAAAAAAATATATATATAACATTTGTGGTTATAAAATATTTTAAACCACTATAAAAATTTATAGTGCCTCCATGGCTGAAGTGTAGACATAACAATACAAAACTCTAAAAGCCAAGGGAGATAATTTTTCTTAGGTGGTCAAAGATTATGAGATATATATGATAACACATGATCATCTTGCATATTAAAATATCTGAAATTAGATCTATAATAATTACATAATACAAATAACATCATATTGGTCTTAGGTATGTTCTCAAAAGAAGTCGTTGTCAAAAGTAATATCTTTAAATTGAAAGAAGAAAAATATTTTTTATCGCATGTAAATTTCAACCATTTTTTAGTAAGAGTGGTAAAATGTGATGTCAACATTTGGAAATCCATGTTGAATCCTCGATAATATCAAGAATGTCTAGGGATGCTCTAAATCTCAAATAATTTCATTTTTTCTTCTAATGATAAGACAACAACAACCTTTTGAGGATTAAATGAGATTCCAAGTTCAACTATCACATGCCCCATGAATGTTGATTTTTTAATCAATAGAATTAATTCTAGAATAATTAAATATAAACAGTGACTCCTTAATATTTTTAGACCAAAATCCAAATGGTCTTCGTTCTCATGATTAGATCTCTACTAGTCCAAAATATCATACAAGAAAAATACCAAAATGCATCATGATATCCATGGAACATTTCATTCATCAAAATTCATAAAAACTACAAGATCATTAGATAAATAAAATATAATGACATTAAATTCACAATTTCCAAACTGACTTTGTATGTCTATCTATGTTATATTATATGCTTGAACCTTGATTTGATAAAAACCCAACAAATGAATGTCGTTTAGTAGGAACTTTTCCCCATTTTAGTTATAACAGAAATATTAAAAATGAGGAAAGGGTACTTTCTATTTGCCATTTTAATGTTTGACATAATAATGTATACGGACAATCGAAATGAACTATCGTCTTTCATGGAATTGAGTAATGGGGCTAGTCATGGTGAAAAATAGGGTGAAAAACCCCTTCATAATAAAATCGTCCTACTAAATGATGATATATTTCTACTTGGTCAGGTTCATACAATAAAAAGGCATCGATATTAGATATATACCGAGGAATATTTCGATTGTAAACTCTACTACACTCTTAAGAGGATGGTTGAATAATTATTCTTAGAAAACATCATGAAAATATGGTACAAAAAATATATTATTAGAATAAAAATAAAATACAACTCATTTAATTGTGACCATAGACAAAAAACGTATGATATGTAGCTGGGATGGTCTTATAATACAAGACCTTAGATAGTTCTCTCTTTAAAAACCCATTATATTCCATCAATCACAATAAATTAGAAATGATGAACAGAACAATCATCCTTAGCAAGATGAAAATCATGAAAACCATCTATATTATTATGTAAAAACATATCAAAAATATTAAAATATAAGTCATATACTAACTCTACATCAACAACTGATAGAGAAAAAGTAAAATGATACCCATTCTATTTCCACTTATTGACCCTTGTCATTAAATCCATAATAGAGGACCTGAGTGTTGTTTGAAGTTTAATAATATATTTTATTGTCTGGATGTAAATATGTTGGAATCACTAATAGAAATATCACAAATCCCTATAGATGATTATAATAATATGTAAACTCTCACAATCACTAGATGTTTAACTTCCTCTACAAGAAACACATCTAATATGTGAATGTGAAACTCTATTGGTTCCAATGGTTGTAGAACTATAGCCTTTTAGGAATCTATGTTTTCTACAGTATCCTTTGGTGATGATGATCAATGGCCTCATTGAGGATTATAAATATCCTGATTGAAATGTTGAATAAGTCATTAATGTGAAAAAATTGTTACAAGTAATTGATGGTAAAGTAAATGAATATCTAGTGTTCTCATACATACCTCATTGATAGTAATTTTCATGAAAAATACCAAATATAACTAAAGGTACAAAAGAATCCTTTCACAAATTAAGAACCCCACCAATCCTATGACAATATTTAAACTTTCTCTTTATCACATTCATGCAAATGATTCCACCAATAGTTAGAAGACATGGGAAGGAATATCGAATCATTACATTCATATTAATATCTTCCACATTACCTTATCCTCTTTCTCCAAACCAATAAAAATATTTAGAATAAATACATATCATATTATATCTATTTGTAAACAATATATGTACATCTATGTTTTTTGATATACATTATTTATAACCCCTAGGGTAAATTTGGCCATCTCAAGAATCAAGAAAATGTAATCCGACACTGAATGGTCTCAATTCTAAAAATAGTGGAACTCAAGAGACATCAACGAAATCAGTGACTCCTAAAAAAACAAATATGTGAAGAGAGGCTTGAAAACCTTCCATTTCAATACAACATGGTTATCTACCTATACATGAAATTCCACCATCACATTCTAGGAATTCACATCTGAACACTACACACTTCACTAGCATACAATCACTTATTTCCACAATGATTAGAATCTGATCTATGCTAACATGATAGTCCTCTCCATCTTGAGGATCATTAATACCATTAATGCACGGTTTCATTTAAAGTGACAACTATTGTGGTATATCTATATAATGTACATAACATCTCTGTACCACTACAACTATTTTAGGACTATCAGTATATTTTGGATGATAGTAAAAACTATCAGCATGAAAACCTTGACAATGTCCCTATAAATATGATGATCCCATTGGGAATCATAAGCTACGACCACTCATGGAACTCAAAAAACAAATAGGAGAGGCATATTGTTGATAAAAATGGGAATAAATAAGCAGAAAACTTTTTAACCTCAATTCAAACCCAAAAACCATAAATAAAAACAGATATTAAGAAAAAGAACTCGAAACTAGAGACACAAATCCAATGATCTCATAGTATCTTCAGTTCAATTAGTGAATGACTTGGCTAGGAACTCACTACAATATACCTACCAAGAATTGAATTTATAACCTCTAATGAACCATACATATAAATATAAGGATTTTTAAAGAAAAATACATCAGAAAAAACTATGATGAACCTAAACCTGGATACCCACTAAAACTAGAACCTAAAAAATATTTAAACATATATAAAGGTAATTTATTATCCCTATGCATCGGTCACATTCATCCAACGACCAAACAACTACAAGAAGGAATGATTTTCCCAACATGATGAAAAATATTTTCTATGTTTATATTTATATCAAAGAGAATCATGAAAGTAAAAAAATATATAGAATAACAAAAATAATATAGTGGATGATTATATAACTCAGTAAGACTAAAAAAATACAAGTGCATTCCTTGATGGAAAAAAGTTAATCTAGCTATAGTATGTGATAACATATGAAAGAACCCACAATCTCACCACCAACTACCAAAAAATAGCTAATAAAAACACATATCCATAATGAAGAGAATTTCCCTTCCATGTATCAAAAAACATACACTTTCCTCAATCCAATGTATCTATACACTATGAAATGTGTAAAACCCCAAAATTTGTTCCTATATAGTTAATGTATGATGGAACCAAGCTCTACCATCCTCCTATGTACCCAAGGAATTCAATATGTTATTTTTTCCAAAAAAATCATCAAAATGATTCACAATGTTTTAAAACGCCTTTTACTATACCAAATCACATAGAAACCATCATTTTTCAAAAATTAGTCCCACTAACACAAACACAAAATACAATAATATATAATTTCATTATATATAAAATTATATTTATAAAAAATGAGAAAAGAATTTCATCATACATTGTCTAGAGAGAGAAATAACTACGTCATACTCGAGTCGTAGATGAAATCAATGCAATCCATCAACAAGGAAGAAGACAAAGACATCAACAGTGGCCCTATAATAGAACTATATTTCTCATAATTGTATTAATAATGACAAAGGGTAGGTAATGAGTAAAAATTACACATACCACATAAAATGCACACTTGTCGTAACACAAAAAAATTATAGATATTCCCCGAGAATAAGATCATGCCTTTGATATAGAAAGGATCGTGAAAAAACATCATCATAGATCAAAAAATCCAACAACATAATGCAACAGCTCTACCATAATAATATTTGAGGAGGATATAGAAGTATTATCTTTCTAAGAGAGAGACCTCTAACAACCATTTTGATAAAACTCTAAAAAAGTCGATTTGAAAGGAATGTAGGTCCCAATAATTCCTAGGTATGATCACTACATTAGTAGAAAAATTGTTGATGATGATTGAATAAAAAATAATTAGTGACTTTACCTACAATACCAAATTTTGAGGAATACATGGAATTTAATCCATTTAGATAACATTTAATTTAAATATTGCATATACAGTTAATGACACACCATATTCATACGAAAAATGACTTTTACCATCAGACAATTTAAATCTGTTACATGGCATGTACTCAATTTATACAATGTTATAGATTCCATGAATCTAGTTTATTGGAATTACATGGAATCTAATAGCATTTCATGATTTGTCTTTATCATACTAACTATGAAAATTATAGTTTTCAATATAAAATTTAAAAAAATCCTTGAAATTCTAAAAAATATGGGAGAACCAGGTAATAAAATTACCCAGTTATACCCATACTCTTTTAATACGAACATACATACACAATTGAACAATATTTTATTTTCCCCATACATTCTCTCCAACCACAAGAGTACCGAGACACACTTATTTAACATAATTGATTTTAAGGAAAAGGTAATTACATGAAATATAGTAAAGTTATGTTATAAAACTTGTAGTACACTTTCATGAGTACTAGGATTATGACACTATTGATTATCTATTCCATTACTATCATGTAGTTCACAAGAATGAAATGAATAAGCACTACAATAATACAATTCATATTAAAATGAAATATCAAACTCATCATATCACATTAAATTATTGGGAAATTGGTAATTATTAATCTAATAACCATATACTCATATAATGAGATCCGACTTGAAAATTATATCAAGGGTTCATTTTCTCCCCAAAAACAAAATTAATAACATATTTTTCTGAAATTCATTTCTTAAAACAACTAGATTCTAGTCCAATGATCTATGTCAACATAAATATGGGGGAAAATGAATTTTTCTATGATGGTCTCATGATCAATATTATTGTAATCAATAAAATCATGGAAGCATAAATCATCTATTTTGAAGAATATATTAGTGATGTAGATGATGAAACTATTAGACAACATTTTCAATTTCCAACATTATCCTATTATTATTATTTCAAATCATTCAATTTACTAGGATCCATATTATTGTATAATAATGGGATAACTATCATCCATGGTTGTATGTTGATAGGGAACAATACATCACAATATAGAAAAACCACATAGATAACATCTATAAGTAATATTCTATACCAATCATGAACTATTGAATGATTACTAAATGAACTCTCCTATATTAAGTTTATGTTATAAATTATAAAAATTTGACTATATCATTGAATTATTGGGAATAATTGATTTTCTCTCTCAGATATGTGATTTTCAAAAAATCATTATGATATTTTTGTTACCATAATTTTAATAATATATAACCATATAATTATATAAATCAATCCTAAACATAAATTCAACCATCCATTCTATGAGAATAATAGATTCAAAAACATTTTGGTAAAGGATAAATAAATCATAACAAATATATGAAGAAGTAATCACAACTCAACACTCTATAAACTAGATACTTTAATCATTAAACATTAATAACTTAATGGAATAATTTTTATAAATATCATGATATTTAAGTGACATACATGATAATAAATAATAATTTATGTGAAAAAATGATATTATCATGTATAAAAAATTATTGAATGTAATAGAAGGTGAAATAAGTATCATAACTCTCAAGGTACCTATAAAAATATCAAAAACCTCTAGAACATGCATGGATGTCTATAAAAAATATAATTTTAATTCAACACAATTATTTATAATGGGGGAATAATGACCATTTTAGAATGGTTTCCCAAAGTCATATATGAATCATATAAAACCTGAGATCATCATGTTAGGGATTTGAAATTTTTCTCCTAGGAGTATGTATAGTAATATATAATTATTGGGTGAAAAAATTAATACAACTGTAGAAATTGATACGAATATCTTAAAAATATATAAATTTATAACCTATTATTCCAACATGAAATAATTCATTACACATTATCCCAAACAAGTGATTATTCCTTAATTCATTTAATGATGGATGGTCCCATATCTAAATTGATGGAACTCTTGTGATCATATGATGTAGATTGATGATGAACTCTGTTTGCGCATAAATATTATACATGAACTTCTAATCATAGTCAATGGTATATGATATATCCCTATAATACCATCAATATCGACCACTGTCACATAGTTCTACAACAAAAATAAATATAATATCCCACTAGAACATGTTATGCAGCCCCATTTTTATGCTTTTATCCTTTAAATAGCCACAAATATGATCTCAATAGAAGGAATAAAAAAATCTAAAAACATAGGATATTATCCATTACTGAATGAGTCCCATGATCTTGGTTAATGAAATCAATATGTTTCAATATCCTAAAACATTCATGATAGAACAATTCAACGAAAATAATAATTAATAATTTTTATTTTTAATCTATAGCGAAAGTGGCATACAC
Source organism: Viscum album (assembly GCA_963277665.1). Classification (NCBI taxonomy): domain Eukaryota; kingdom Viridiplantae; phylum Streptophyta; class Magnoliopsida; order Santalales; family Viscaceae; genus Viscum; species Viscum album. Next base: position 9,019 of record CAUJRU010001767.1, read on the forward strand.
TATTGATCATAAATATATATTGTTATTTATATAATATATATTTTAGAAAATAAAACATTGAAAACCTCAATCTTCTTGAGAAAATAAAATATGTGAGAAAATACTATTTCATCTCCTTGAGATCTTGTGTTCCATTTTTAAAATGAAATACCAAAGGATTTTCTCATTCATGGTCTTCAAAATTGATGACCATCATGGACATCGTAATCTAGTTCTCTAGTACAAGTGATTAGATTTTTTTAATGATAGATTCAACACTTTAAGGGTCAAACTATTTAATTTTTTTAGTTAAATGCTCTAAAACATCATAAATTTTGTTTTTATGTTCTTTTCATGGAGACATTAAAAATAAAAATTGAGATAACAAAAAAATTTATCAAATATTTAAATTGTGAAATCATAATTATTATCAAAATAATAATTTTATATAATTTAATCACATAATATAAATATTAAATATTACATTATGATATAAAATGAATAAAAAATGGAAACAGAATCATTTTCTCACTTTTTATATTTTGGAGTCATTGTTAGTTAAACCATTCACCTAATACGGATGTTCAATTAAAAGGAGATCCAATCCTAGTCTAATTGGGTCCATATAGTTTCTTATAAATTCTCATTTTAATCATGCTCTTATAGTCTATTTAACTATGTCACATTCAGGGTGAAAACCGTACCAATAAGGTAGATTATTTAATATGAATAGAAATAATAAATAACAACAAATTTCCAATTATCAAAAAAATCCCAAAATCATGATCAAATCAATGACCCCACTCCCAACACATATTGTATCTTATGGACAAAAACGAACTATAAATTGTTTTGAACTCCCCCATGTACACATCCTATGCTTCGACAATACTATTTAAAATATTATATAGTCTCCCAATATCATTAGTACTTTGATAATATTTTATAATGAATTGTTTGGACCGACCATACATATCCCATGAATAATACACCAATATGTATCGAATCACAATCTTAACAACCAATTTCTAATAAAAAAACATGGTAAAAAATTTATCCATTTGAAAATGGTTTCAACCTCAGCATGCCAAAAACAAATAAATGGATTCCTATCATATATATAGAAAGTCCCATTAATAAACTTGATACTGATTCTCTCATAAATCAAGATAAATATTTATATATATAAGTACTACAGATAATTAAATGAATCATACCAGAAAATAAATTAAAATCACACCATAGTCATAAAAAACCGATATCCATATAGAAAAGATACCAAGATAAGGTCAAAGATGTTGTATTTTAAAGAAAGATTAATAAAAACAGTAAGAATAAATAAACATCATATCCAGAATGCTTCTTGAAACAAGGTAACCCACATAACTACATTTAGTAAGGATGAAGTGAATTTGGATGATCCATTAATCCTCATTAAACCTTACCTCTTACTAAATCATACAAAAAAAATTATGCATATGATGTATATATTTTTTTTGTTGAAAATTCATGTATGATAGCACCCAGAATTATGAAAACTACAGTATCAGTTTAAAAAATTATTCTATGTAAAAAAAAATTATTCAAAACTATTTTATTTATATGAAAATCATATATTGATTTAATTTTGTTTCATTTAAATAAAATTATTTCTGAATATATATATATTATAATAATAAATAAATTCATGGGAACGATTGAATTGAAATCAAAAAAATCTTACGTTGATTTGGGAAAATCTAATCAAAACATCATAAACTAAATCTATTAAAGAAATAAGGATTTCAACCTATCGGTGAAAAGACTATAATATTCACTAATGGAAATATAATTTGAATTAATGTGTAACATCCCAGGTAAATAAAGAATAAAGAATTTTCATATTTATTAATATTTACGAATTAAATATTAATTTTATTTTAAAGGGGTTGCTATGTTCGATAGCGTACCCGATACGCAACGATGAGTTTCTTTGAAACTTACGTAGCACATTAGTAATAAAATAATATTATTTTAAATGTTAGTTAACAGGTAGCCGTTGTATTGGCGGGAATGGATATAAATAACTAAAATATGATTAGATATGTTTTTAAATGTTTATACATTTTCCCAATAAAAGATAATGGCTCAAAATACGGAAAGAGTTCAATTTTAGGGCATATATACTCTAATTTTCACTAAAGGTTCACTTATCACCTTTTAATGGTGAACAGTCATCAAATATAGTTTTTATCACTCTTATAATTTATTTTGGACCAAATATAACTCTTCCTTAGAATCGGGACATCAAAATTTACTTTGTGTAAATTTTTGGTACCTTTCTGATAAAGTTCTTTTTTTTATGAATAGTGTAAAATGTGGTATTTTAATTCAAAACCTTTTTTTAATCTAAATTATTTATATGATTAGATTATTATTTTAATTGGTTTTAAAGTAAATTAGAAAATATTTTTACCAGTTAATCCAATGGTGGTCATTGGAATCAATTTCACTTTGAAATTGGACTTAAACTGGTGTCAATCTTTTGATACTTATTGTTTCACAAAAACACGCTATTTGTCATGACAGCAGGAATTAATTATTAAATTAATTAATTTTACTTATATGTTTTGAATTTTGTAAAATGGACTTCATTTTTGAATTCGTAATATCAAATATAACTTAGGGTGGATTTTTGGTAATTTTCTGAAAAACTTCAATTTTTGATGAATAGTGAAACCACTAAGTGGTAATCATGCAAACTGATTTTTCAGTTAAATGAAAGTTTACCACTAATGTATATTGAATTTTTAAAATCATACATAAATGGTTGTCATTAAAAAGTAAAATGTGGTTCAATGAGATTAAAATAATTTTTTGGTGAATAGTAATTTTTTTTCATTAATCGCGATTAGAGGTAATTAGTGTTGTTTAAGGTAAAAATGTTATTATAAGAATGTGAAAACACCATGACACTTGTCCTACACCTATTGGGTGAGTCATGGCCGACCAATACAAGCCATGGGCCAACTTGGGGACCCCATGGAGACATTTTGGTTGGGAAATGACATAAATAACATTTTATTTAATGTAAAAGTAAAAATGACACAAACATAATATGTTTTACGAAAACAATTTTTACATGGGGTTATAAAGATCATATTTTTGATTATAAATAGTCATTGGAAAGCTAAAAATATTTCCTACATCATAGTATTTTTTTATAATTTTTAGACATTAAATAAATTAAATTATATATTACATAATAATGATGGAGCGATGACATCATTATTTGACGATTTAAAGAAAATGGAAAGATAATGAAAAATATAAAACCTACACATGGCCAAAACCAATTGGATGAGTGGATTTCGAACCCTTATCACCTTATCCACGAATTATATCAATGTGGGACCTTTTAAAAGCGAAACACATTTTCAAATAAATTTATATTTCTTCACTTTCCAAAAGTGCCCCTCCTCTCCTCTTATAAAAGGCCCCCACCTCTACCCCATTTCACACACTTATCAAGCCTTTGGCTCGGCCAACCCCTGCCCAATTACTCTCTACACATCCCTCTACTCATCCTAGAGGATTCCCTTTGGGCATAATCCTTTCAAAGGAAGCCTTTAGGATCAAATCAAAAGGAGTTACACTTTTAAACGTAATTCATTCTCTCTTGTTCATTTGTTTTATATTGCTTTTCCAACCCTCTAAACTCTTTTTATTTACTTCTTTTGTAACAACACCAGTATCTTAAATATACTAGGATGTTGTTATAATATTTATTTGAGCTACACTCTCTCACAACTACATCAAATGGTTAAAGAACATACGGTTTCCGTGGATGGTGAAATTCTGCCTCCCGAAACGATGATGGTTCAATACTCATTTAACACCTTCAAGGGTGGCCATTATGATGTCACTATTTTTATATATGATATATAATATGTTTATGTTTTCTTTAAGCTTCTGTATTTTTCATTTTTGGCATACCTTTATGGTTTCCATTATGGGTAAACACGATATCTTCATTTAAGGAAGTGTGGACTACCGCCCCCTAAAAGTAATGTGATTCGTTAATGCCATATGTGGGACGTGTAAAGGATGGATTTAAAGTTATTATATATGATGTTATACTGGAATTATAATATACCTCTATATCATTATTATTTCTTTCCATTAAAGTATGAGATAGAAATGAAAGTAGCGTTCATGCGTACGTACGGCTTACCGTCTCCATGAATGGTGCATTTCATTTCTTATCCCCAAATGTAATGTACTATTAAAATTACATGTATATAATGTATATATATAATTAATGATATATCTAAATGATGAATATAATTCTGTAATTAAAATATACATACCTCTCATTTAGTTTTAATTCCACTAACATGACAAAGAAATGAAAGTAGCGTTCATGCGTACGTACGGCTTACCGTCTCCATGAACGGTGCATTTCATTTCTTTCCTCTAAATGATTATGTGATTTTATAAATACATGTATATTCTGGATATATATGATATATGTGATATCAAAATCGGGAATTTCATTCTGGATATAAAGAACTTTTGACCACATGAACAACATGTAATTGTAAGAAGTCAACTTTCGACTTAAGAACCAAATATTGACAAAACAAACATTATTAACTTAAATGGTTACATAATGTTTATAACATGGAAATAAGTGATATAAAAAGAATAATGAACTTTAAAAAGGTTCTTAATCAAGTATAAATTAACTCAAGTTTATTATTCAGGACGTTAAAGAACGATCGAGTCAAGTTGGACCCAAGGTAAGGGAATTTCTTAACCCAATTTCCATTCTTTGGGTTAATCTCCTACTTTCAAATTATGTCATGACATTATTATGTCCTATCTTGTATTTGTACTTTCTTTATGGGTACTTATAGTGAATACACATAGTAGATCTATTTTATTTTAAAAATCATCTTTGTAAGGGACTTCGTCTCAATCTCCTTTCATTGAGGCATATTTCGTTTTATACACAACTTTCTTTTATACGGTGTATAAACTCCTTTGACTTTTACTTTTATACAAAAGGAATCTTTTTCTACGAAGCGTTTTACTAAATGACAAAAAGGAATGTTTTTTAACGTAGGCGGTGACAACGACCTTTTCCGCCGCTGCGAGTATTATTTGATCTTTGGCGTTCTCAACAAGCCGTAATGTTTTTAAAATAAAATAAATACCATATACTATTTTATGTATTTTGGTATTGAAAATGGTTTTGAAAAAGGATTCTATTATGTCAATATATTTATGATATATTGTGATTGAAATGTGGATATGTTATCATTCCTTTATATTGGTGTTATGTTTTATGATTTTATACTGGTACTTGGACATTTTAACGGGTGGTTACGTTATAAACCATATGACGGGTGGTGCCGTGAATACCAGGACGGGTGGTTACGTTATAACCTCCAATGAATTGGGTATGGAAGTCAGCCGTATGGCTATTCCATTAAGTATGTATGGAAATTGGCCGTATGGCTATTCCATTAAGTGATATGTGTGGAAGTCAACCGTATGGTTATTCCACTTAAGTATGTTTATGTCCCAAGTTACCTTTATATATGTTATGTGTTCTTTTTATGGGTTTTATGGTAATCCTTTGGTTATAAAAAGGTAAGTAATGATACTTTATTCAGTGAAGAGTTTTTACTACTTCATGAAGCTGAAGGTATTACTTTGATAGAGTATATATGGTTTACTTGATTTTGAACAACTAACAGTTTTCATTCTTTGTGTATCCCTTACTGAGATTTTTATGCTCACCCCAAGTTTTTTTGAAATGTTTTTCACAGGACTTAATGTGGAATAAGGTCAAGGATGGGATCAAGGGAATTTCATGCTATCTAAAACATGGAATCTAGACATCTTTCTTTTTAAGAGTTTTTATTTTATGGAGACTTAGTAGAAGTGTCTACTTTGTAATCTTTTAAGGTGTAATAGTTATTTTCTAATTCTCTAAAACTCTAAACCTGAAAAGATCCTCAACGTGAATTATTCGTTTAATTCAATATTAAGTAAGGTTTAAGGCTGGGGCCTCATATTTGGTATCAAAGGTCGGTTTAGAAATCTTTAGGAGTTAGTAAAGTGTTAAATTATAATATGATTGAAATGATATAGCATTTACGGATTACCATGTTGCTTAGCCTAAGATATTTCTGTGTTCAGAATGGTTTTCCGCAGAGGAAACAATGCAGCTATGTTGGTACGACATCAGGAGGAAGATAACCTTCCAAATCAGCAACCTGAGATGGTCGGAATCGGAACTGAACAGTTTGTTGCAGTGATGGCACAGTTGACTCAGGCTATAAATGGTGGTGGTATCCATGCACGAGATCAGCCAGATCAACCACAGAGGAACATGTCAGTGGTGGAACATTTCATGAGGCAACATCCCCCATCATTCAGAGGATCATCTGACCCTGTGCAAGCTGAAGGGTGGATTAAATCACTGGAGAGGATTTTTGATGTCATGGGGTGTTCATAACATCAAAAGGTTATTCTTGTTGTTTACCGTTTTGAAGGTGAAGCTGATCAGTGGTGGTCGATGGTGAAAAATATAAGGGATAGTGATGAGATTGAAGATCTTCACTGGGACGAATTCAAAGGTATGTTTCTTGAGAAATATTTTCCTAAGGTGGTTCGTCTTAGGATGGAAAAACAGTTCCTAGAATTGAGGCAGGAGGATGATTCAGTGGCTACTTATGAAGAAAAGTTCACTCGATTGGCAAGGTATGCTCCAAACTTCATACGAGATCTTGATAGTAAAATAAAACATTTTTTACTCAGGGTTAAAGCCAAAGTATCGAAGGGCTTTAGCTTCTCGTGAATTCAAAAGTTATGAAAAACTTTTTCGATGTGCGGAGAAGGTTGAAATGGAGTTTGCCGATGATCAGGTGTTCTATGACAAACAACAGAATAAGAGGTCTAGTTGGCAGGAAAAGGGGAAGAATTCATCAAAGAAGAAAGGAGGTAAGAAAAACAAATATCCATCCTGTGAGAAGTGTGGTAAAATGAATCCTGGAGAATGTTTATCCAAGTCTTGTAAGTGCTTTCGGTGTGGTAAGTCTGGTCATATTGCTCGTATCTGTAAGGAAGATGATCAAGCAGGAAATGAAAAGCCAACGGTAAGATGTTTTATGTGTAATGAAATGGGTCATTATGAAAACGAGTGTCCAACGAAGAACTAAACTGGGGGAATGCAGCAAGAATACAAGCAGAAAGGGGTGGTGAAATCTTTTGCAACAACTTCAGCAGATGTTGGGCCATCGAATGAAGTGGTATCAGCTCCAGGGAGCTCAGTATTTTTCGAAGATTGACTTGAGGTCGGGGTACCATCTGTTAGAAGTAAAAGAAGCAGATGTTCCGAGGACTGTGTTCCGTACTAGATATGGCCATTATGAATTTGTAGTTATGCCTTTTGGGTTAACCAATGCACCTACTATATTCATGGACCTTATGAATAAAATTTTCCATGAGTTCTTGGATAAGTTTGTGTTTGTGTTTTGAGGTTTGTGAAGAGGTTATGTGTGCCTTGTGATTCACAGTTGAAGAATGAGATGTTATGTGAGGCTCATAGTTCCCCGTTTTCAGTTCATCCTGGCAGTACTAAGAAGTACAGTGATCTGAAGGAGTATTACTGGTGGGATGGAATGAAAAGAGACATTGCTGATTTTACTGTGAAGTGTTTGACATGTCAACAGGTTAAAGCAGAGCGGCAGTTACCGAAAGGGATGCTTCAGCCTTTACTAGTGCCAGAGTGGAAATGGGAAAACATATCTATGGACTTTGTTGTGGGATTACCGATGACATCTCAAGGTAATAATGAAATCTGGGTTATTGTTGATCGTTCGATCGAATCTGCTCATTTCCTTTCTATACGTGATACTTTCTCTCTTGATCAGCTTTCCCGTTTGTATCTTAAAGAGATAGTCAGGTTACATGTAGTTCCTCTCTCCATTGTATCTGATCGTGATCCTAGGTTCACATCTAACTTTTGGAAAGGCCTTTAGAAGTTGTTGGGTACGAAATTAAATTTTAGTACAACTTTTCATCCTCAATCAGATGGGCAGTCAGAACGAACAATCCATACATTGGAGGATATGCTACGAGCTTGTTCTATGGATTATCAGGGAATTTGGGACCAACATCTTTCTTTGGTTTAATTTTCTTATAATAACAGCTTTCATTCCAGTATACAGATGGCACTATTTGAGGCATTATATGGGAAGCGGTGTTGAACTCCAGCATTTTGGAATGAAGTGGGTGAAAGAATGCTGATGGGACCAGAATTGGTAGAAGAGATGGCAGAAAAAGTTCAGTTGATTCAGAAAACACATGAGAACATCCCAGAGCAGGCAGAAGAGTTATGTGGATAACCGGAGGAATGATCTATCTTTCGAGGTAGGTGATCATGTTTTTCGCAAGGTTTCTCCTTGGAAAAGTGTGATGATATTTGGTAGGAAAGGAAAGGTGAGTCCAAGGTTTATTGGACTATACGAAATTCTGGAAAGAGTGGGATCAGTTGCATACCGAGTGGCTTTACCTCCGAGTTTATCTCAGGTACACAATGTTTTTCACGTTTCGATGTTGAGAAAGTATATGCCAGATCCATCTCATGTTTTGAGTCCAGAGGTAGTTCAGCTAGAAGAAAACCTATCTTATGAAGAACAACCAGTCCAGATTCTTGACCACAGGGAGCAGGGGTTACAGAATAAGGTGATTCATCAGGTAAAGGTTTTGTGGAAAAACCATGTGATTGAAGAGGCAACATTGAAATTTGAAAATGCTATGAGGGATAAATACCCCCAATTATTTTGATAAGTGAATAAAATTGCAAGGACGCAATTCCTAAAAGGGGGGAAGGATGTAACATCCCAGGTAAATAAAGAATAAAGAATTTTCATATATATTAATATTTACGAATTAAATATTAATTTTATTTTAAAGGGGTTGCTATGTTCGATAGCGTACCCGATACGCAACGATGAGTTTCTTTGAAACTTACGTAGCACAGTAGTAATAAAATAATATTATTTTAAATGTTAGTTAACAAGTAGTCGTTGTACTGGCGGGAATGGATATAAATAACTAAAATATGATTAGATATGTTTTTAAATGTTTATACATTTACCCAATAAAAGATAAAGGATTAAAATACGGAAAGAGTTCAATTTTAGGGCATATATACTCTAATTTTCACTAAAGGTTCACTTATCACCTTTTAATGGTGAACCGTCATCAAATATAGTTTTGATCACTCTTATACTTTATTTTGAACCAAATATAACTCTTCATTAGAATCGGGACATCAAAATTTACTTTGTGTAAATTTTTGGTACCTTTCTGATAATGTTCTTTTTTATGAATAGTGTAAAATGTTGTATTTTAATTCAAAACCTCTTTTTAATCTAAATTATTTATATGATTAGATTATTATTTTAATTGGTTTTAAAGTGAAATTAGAAAATATTTTCACCAGTTAATCCAATGGTGGTCATTGGAATCAATTTCACTTTGAAATTGGACTTAAACTGGTGTCAATCTTTTGATACTTATTGTTTCACAAAAACACGCTATTTGTCATGACAGCGGGAATTAATTATTAAATTAATTAATTTTACTTATATGTTTTGAATTTTGTAAAATGGACTTCATTTTTTAATTCGGAATATCAAATATAGCTTAGGGTGAATTTTTGGTAATTTTCTGAAAAACTTCAATTTTTGATGAATAGTGAAACCACTAAGTGGTAATCAAGCAAACTGGTTTTTCAGTTAAATGAAAGTTTACCACTAATGTGTATTGAATTTTGAAAATCCGACATACATGGTTGTCATTAAGAAGTAAAATGTGGTTCAATGAGATTAAAATAATTTTTTGGTGAATAGTAATTTTTTTTCATTAATCGTGATTAGAGGTAATTAGTGTAGTTTAAGGTAAAAATTGTATTATAAGAATGTGAAAACACCATGACACTTGTCCTACACCTATTGGGTGAGTCATGTCCGACCAAGACAAGCCATGGGCCAACTTGGGGACCCCATGGAGACATTTCGGTTGGGAAATGACATAAATAACGTTTTATTTAATGTAAAAGTAAAAATGACACAAACATAACATGTTTTACGAAAACAATTTTTACATGGGGTTATAAAGATCAGATTTTTGATTATAAATAGTCATTGGAAAGCTAAAAAGATTTCCTACATCATAGTAATTTTTTTTAATTTTTAGACATTAAATAAATTAAATTATATATGACATAATAATGATGCAACGATGACATCATTATTTGACGATTTAAATAAAATGGAAAAATAATGAAAAATATAAAACCTAAACATGGCCAAAACCAATTGGATGAGTGTATTTCGAACCCTTATCACCGTATCCACGAATTATATCAATGTGGGACCTTTTAAAACCGAATAACATTTTCAAATAAAGTTATATTTCTTTACTTTCCAAAAGTGCCCCTCCTCTCCTCTTATAAAAGGCCCCCAACTCTACCCCATTTCACACACTTCTCAAGCCTTTGGCTTGGCCAACACCTGCCCAATTACACTCTCCACATCCCTCTCCTCATCCGAGAGGATTCCCTTTGGGCAGAATCCTTTGAAAGGAAGCCTTTAGGCTCAAATCAAAAGGAGTTACACTTTTAAAGGTAATTCATTCTCTCTTGTTCATTTGTTTTATTTTGCTTCTCCAACCCTCTAAACTCTTTTTATTTACTTCTTTTGTAACAACAACAGTATCTTAAATATACTAGGATGTTGTTATAATATTTATTTGAGCTACACTCTCACACAACTACATCAAATGGTTAAAGAACATACGGTTTCTGTGGATGGCGAAATTCTGCCTCCCGAAACGATGATTGTTCAATACTCATTTAACACCTTCAAGGGTGGACATTATGATGTCACTATTTTTATATATGATATATAATATGTTTATGTTTTCTTTAAGCTTCTGTATTATTCATTTTTGGCATACCTTTATGGTTTCCATTATGGGTAAACATGATATCATCATTTAAGGAAGTGCGGACTACCGCCCCCAAAAAGTGATGTGATTCGTTAATGCCATATGTGGGACATGTAAAGGATGGATTTAAAGTAATTATATATGATTTTATACTGGAATTATAATATACCTCTATATCATTATTATTTCTTTCCATTAAATTATGAGATAGAAATGAAAGTAGCATTCATGCGTACGTACGGCTTACCGTCTCCCTGAACGGTGTATTTCATTTCTTATCCCCAAATGTAATGTACTATTAATATTACATGTATATAATGTATATATATGATTAATGATATATCTAAATTGTGAATATAATTCTGGAATTAAAATATACATACCTCTCATTTAGTTTTAATTCCACTAATATGACAAAGAAATGAAAGTAGCGTTCATGCATACGTACGGCTTACCGTCTCCATGAACGGTGCATTTCATTTCCTTCCTCTAAATTATTATGTGATTTTACAGATACATGTATATTCTGGATATATATGATATATGTGATAACAAAATCGGGAATTTCATTCTGGATATAAAGAAATTTTGACCACATGAACAACATGTAATTGTAAGAAGTCAACTTTCGACTTAAGAACCAAATATTGAAAAAACAAACATTATTAACTTAAATGGTTACATAATGTTTATAACATGGAAATAAGTGATATAAAAAGAATAATGAACTTTAAAAAGGTTCTTAATCAAGTATAAATTAACTCAAGTTTATTATTCAGGACGTTAAAGAACGATCGAGTCAAGTCGGACCCAAGGTAAGGGAATTTCTTAACCCAATTTCCATTCTTTGGGTTAATCTCCTACTTTCAAATTATGTCATGATATTATTATGTCCTATCTTGTATTTGTACTTTCTTTATGTGTACTTATATTGAATACACATAGTAGATCTATTTTATTTTAAAAATGATCTTTGTAAGGGACTTCGTCTCAATCTGCATTCATTAAGGCATATTTCGTTTTATACACAACTTTCTTTTATACGGTGTATAAACTCCTTTGACTTTTACTTTTATACAAAAGGAATCTTTTTCTATGAAGTGTTTTACTAAACGACAAAAAGGAATGTTTTTTTTAACGTACGCGGTGACAACGACCTTTTCCGCAGCAGCGAGTATTATTTGATCTTTGGCGTTCTCAACAAGCCGTAATGTTTTTAGAATAAAATAAATACCATATACTCTTTTATGTATTTTGGTATTGAAAATGGTTTTGAAAAAGGATTCTATTATGTCAATATATTTATGATATATTGTGATTGAAATGTGGAAATTTTATCATTCCTTTATATTGGTTTTATGTTTTATGATTTTATACTGGTACTTGGACATTTTAACGGGTGGTTACGTTATAAACCATATGACGGGTGGTGCCGTGAATACAAGGACGGGTGGTTACATTATAACCTCCAATGCATTGGGTATGGAAGTCGGCTGTATGGCTATTCAATTAAGTATGTATGGAAATTGGCCGTATGGCTATTCCATTAAGTGATATGTGTGGAAGTCAACCATATGGTTATTCCACTTAGGTATGTTTATGTCCCAAGTTACCTTTATATATGTTATGTGTTATTTTTATGGGTTTTATGGTAATCCTTTGGTTATAAAAAGGGAAGTAATGATACTTTATTCAGTGAAGAGTTTTTACTACTTCATGAAGGTGTAGGTATTACTTTGATAGAGTATATATAGTTTACATGATTTTGAAAAACTAACAGTTTTCATTCTTTGTGTATACCTTACTGAGCTTTTTATGCTCACCCCATGTTTTTTTGAAATGTTTTTCACAGGACTTAATGTGGAATAAGGTCAAGGATGGGATCAAAGGAATTTCATGCTATCTAAAACATGGAATCTAGACATCTTTCATTTTAAGAGTTTTTATTTTATGGAGACTTATTAGAAGTGTCTACTTTGTAATCTTTTAAGATGTAATAGTTATGTTCTAATTCTCTAAAACTCTAAACCTGAAAAGATCCTCAATGTGAATCATTCGTTTAATTCAATATTAAGTAAGGTTTATGGCTGGGGCCTTATATAATGTGCATGAAAATATTTATATTTTACACTATGAAAATCATATATTAAAACTATACACATTGCGAAACAAAAGAACTCTCACTATCTACCTTTATTTAACTAGACAACATTTCTAATCTAGTTTAGAAATATATAGTAGAGATTATTTAGCCTAGTTTTCAAACTCTCACAAGGTCACCCATTATTATCAAAAATATTAATTATTACCAATATAAGCACATTCATATTTACAATATTTATTGTAATCAATTAAAAATATAAACGTAATATAACCATTGATATATTATATAAAAAATTTGTTGGAGTTGAGTATCTATTTGAAACAAATATTAATTTGCATTTAAGATGTATAAAAATATTTCAAGGAATTTTTTTAATACCCACAATTAAATCAACAAAATATATGAATCTCATCAATTAATCACACAACATACCTAAAATAATCTTATTAAACATAATTATTCATATTATGTTAATGTAAATCAAATAACTATATGGGTGGAAATGAAACTGATCAATATTTATAGAAACATTTATCAATCATTGTAGAATCTACTCATCATGACATAAAAATACTCGAATTGACTGAATGTGGAACTCATAAGACTATAAAATAATGATAATACATTATTCCAAATTTAATAACACTAGTTTTTCCCTCATGGAATTATATAGATTAATAAATTTAATCTAAAAAGTATAACAAGAATAGATATGAATAAATAGAGGTGAAAATTTTTAGCATTGAAGTCTAACCTTTTGAGAATCCAACAAAATTTAGGGAGTCATTATATAGAGCCAAGATGGATGAAAATACCATATACAAGAAGTATGAGACACATTAGTGGATTAAATAGAAAACTATATCAATCATTAATAATTTTTGAACCTACATACAATGAAAAATTAAAAAAATAAACAAAATATATAATTAATAAATAACAATGAACTAATGGGGGTAATTTGTATTCCAAATGAGTAACCTAAAAAATTGATAAGTTATATAGAATTCAGAATACTTTTATGGAGATTAAGTTTCTTACCCCCGTGACACAATATTGATGTTATGCATTTTGAATAGAAATTTCATGGATATTTTTAGATGATTCCTATGTTAGGTTTTCATGGAGTTGATATTGTCTATCATGGAAAAAAGTCTCATGGGTTATCTTTAGTTATTTTTATAGTTTTTTTACTGAAATGATCACATCTATAATATCATGGGGATCTAGTAGGATTCTATCTATGATACTAATAAATGTATTTCATGGTACTGTGATATCATTCACCCAATAAGTTTTATTAATTATGTCATTTTATGGTATGTCAGTTGAGTTTATGTGGATTGTTATATATAAATTACATGATGTAATTTTCTATGGTCTGTTTGATATTGAATCTTTATAGAAATGTTATGGATTTTCATGTCATGATTTATGGGCTTATATACTAGGTATAAATATAATAGATCACCTAAATCCAATTTTTTCCATTTTCATCTAATACACGAAGCGGGGAATGTTCATTTATTGGTTTCCATACAATTATATGTTCCATTTTTTTCTCATGTAAAAGATACATTGATCAAAAGATGAGGTAAATTTGTCGTCCCTTTATAATAAATCTCAGGTTCTTCATTCAGTATGATGAATAATTCTTTTTGATCAATTTCAAATTGGATTTGGGTTTTTATTCAGATGGAGAATATTTTTTCATTTACATTTCATATTTCACTTATTATATATAGGTTGGGATAATATATCTTTTTTGACATTCCCATTCATAATAATTGTTGAACCACATATAATGTATAGGGATTTGTTGAATCTACTTATATATGTGTAAATCAGGCAAATATATTTTAATTGTGATATTTTTTATTACTTAATGTATTTTTTTTAGGATTATAATTTTGATGATAATAATTTCATAAAAAGATCAATTTTAATGTGTAAATATATTTTCATTTAAATGTTTTATATATCATTTCTATGTTCATGATTATAATTTATAATTGTTTTCAATATTGAAATATCGGTTACGTTTTGTGAAATATATTATATAAACACTTATTAAATAATATATAACCATTTAAAAAAATTAATTATCATGTTTTGTAGACAAATGAAATTGATATAGTGATTTTTTTAATAAAGAGAATGGTCTGACATAGAAGAATTATATTAATAGGGATGTGTGAATACATTTTTATTCATTATTAAATTTTGGTTTCTGGTGAATTTTAATATTATGACAATGATATAATGTTTACATTGATTTTAAATTATAGTGGGTTTTTAGATAGACGATTGTATTGTGTAGTGAGCAATATACATACCTTTTTATGGTGCTAATAAGGATTTTATTTTTTTATTATACATTTTTTCAATTTGATGACATCTATCATGGGTTGGAATTGGAATTTTTTTACTAATAATTAAAAAATTTATAGTATTAGTGGAATATGATGGGTAATTATAGACATGAAATGTTCCATGGGTTAGAAATACATTATCGGTGGTTGTAAATGAAATAAACAAATGGGAAATGTACAAATTAATCAATTGAGATACTTGGTAATGTGTATTAAATTAATATATATTTGACTTATATATTTAATGTGTAATTTTATGTAATATTGATAGATGAAAGTTTTATATATACTGGAATAAATGAAAGAAAATGGATTGTTTAGCTGTTTTTAATGGGAATTTGGTGTCCGAATATATTGTCTATTTTGGTATGAATTTTGGTTTGCTTAAAAAGTGGTGTATTCACTATTATCATGTGCATGAGTTTTTTCATTTAAAAATATTTATTTGTTCTTGTTTTTGAAAATATATATAATTTGTTATCATTTTTGTTTATATACACACTGAACATAGATTTTCTAATCATGTCAACATAGAAATGTTTTGGGTTCTGGGTGATTTTCCAATATCCTTGCTGGAATGTGAATGGATCGATAACTACCCACCGTCCCCTCTCCCCCTTGTATTTTTAATAATGGATGTGTTTCGTTGATAGATTTATGTTTATATATAAGTGTAGTATGTGGAATAATAATAGACATTGTGGGGAATTAACAGGATGCTATGTGGTGGGGGAATGTATGGTATGAGTTTTATATAATGTCAATGTCTTTATATAATGATTCTATATTATATTGTATATATGATTCGGGAATGGGATGTTTAATGTGGTGGTGGTTAAGGTTTATTATAAATGATATTAATGTTGTATGTGGGATGGTTATGATATGAGATATTGTGTTTTGTTTCATTCTTACATAATGGATTCGGTGTACAAAAAAATGTTTTCTATTGTGCCATGAGAATTGGAATCAAGTACGTATGTGAGGGTGAATAACCCTTTTTAAATATTGTTTTATTGTATTTTATAAATCATTTGTGGTCTGTTTTGTGGAATATGCTAAGGATGGTCGGTAATTGACATGTTATGAGACAATTTGTTATGATCATACTAGATAAAATCATTAGAATTTTTATTTTATATAATAATTTTTTTAATGTTATTATTGAGTATACATGAATAATGAACCATATATATCTAATATATTTTTATATTTCCATAGGAAATATAAATATTCTACTAGTCTTTACTAGCACTGACAAGGTAGATGTTGTTGGAACTTCTGGATTCAGATTATCGTGGAATTATATATTTGCAGTAATGATCTTTTATAAGCATACATGCATTCTGTTATATTTTATAATTTTAAATTATCATTTATATATTTTTTATTTAATGTTATTTTTCATCAATATATGATGGTAACACCTTATATATAAATGTTTCTTAACCTCAATTATAGTAACTATCGCATGGACAATGAGAAGGTGGCCTTAGGGTCACTATTGTATTCTATATAGGATAAGGAGGGGTAACATGTGGTGAATGATGTGATTGTCAAGGAATTATTTTTTTAAATTTAAATTAATACTATAATAAAAATTTATATTATAATTCATTTTTATAATAAATATATATAACACTTACAATGTAGAAATTAGATATTTTAAAAAAAATACACATTTTTTATTAATAAAGTATTAAATTTATATTTTTTTTTGTATTTTCTATATAATAAAAAAATTATCAAGGGATCACTAATGAATATAAATATCCAATTATCTCTTAATATGTTATTATTTAATCTGATCAATTTTAAAGAGAGGAAGATTAAAAAATTTCTATGTAAACTTTTCCACTTATCTTGTTACAATAATAATTATAATTACTCATAATAAACTATCAATCCATAATGAAAAAAATATATCTTATTTAAAATTTAATTTCTTAGAAAAATAGATGAAATATTATACTAGAATGTAAAACAGACATCAAAATGACGACAAATTGATGGAATAAATTTCTTGAAAATTAATGAAATACTAAATAAATATAAATTAATATAATTACATTCAATATTTATACATTTTATTCAACACTATTTATATATTGATCTTGAAACATCATAATTGTGGTTGGATGTAGTGAAATGATGTATTCTAGTATCCCAACTAGTTTATTCTTGACCATTGAATATGAATACAAAATTTACATAAATACTTATTTATAATATCTTAAATATTTCCCCATATCCTCATTTGAAAATTTTATATTCATAGAAAAATATCTTTTTGGAATAAATACTCAATTATGTGTTGACTGGTTACCCTAATAAGAATCATCCTATAGAAATTTAAACAACCATAATCCAATACAAGAAAATCAGTTTTCAGTATCCCAAAAAATTAGGTTGAGTAAGAATTTAAGAAAATCATATATGGGAATTCATGGGAATGATTCAACATTATCGTCCTCATTCCACATACCATAAAATTTTATCCTAACCCTACCACCATTATCAACAATTACCCTTAAAGAAACATCACCTTATATCGATTAACCCAAAACAAATATGTGGGTTCCATATTTTCAATTACATTGACCAATGATTAATAATTATAGATCAATTATAGGATACGCATAAATAAAACTAGATAAATGTATAATATAACATTGTAACCAAGTTCACTCTAGTGACAATAAAAATAAAAATATTTGAAATTTGAAACACTCTCTTTTTGAACTATCCACTAACAAAGACATTTCTATATAATAATAGACAATAAAAATAAGTTAGGAAATTGATGTATTTTCAGTTTAATGGAAATTAGGATTCCTTTTACAGAAAATATATTTAATTTTTGAAACTAATGTCTTTTAGTTGATGGGTTCAAGAATAGTGCGATTTTGAAAAATTGGAAGTATGAGATAGTTTCTTTCATATTAAAAAAATAATTAGAAAATAACGACAACTTGTTGAAGAATATCAGATAAAAAGAATGATATAAGAGAAATGATACAGTGGAAAATGAAATCAAATAACATATGAAAAAATGGAGATAAAGATAAGGTGGCGGTATTTATATGACTTAACAACAACCTTACTCAAACCCTAACTTGAAATTTTGAAAAACCATTATCAAACATGGATGTTGATAAACATAAAAGGGGAAGTTGAAATTACAGTCATTGATGGTATATTTCATATGAAACATACTATGCAAAATATACAACTCTACTAGGAAGTTAAATATGACCAAAATATAAAGATAATAATGATTGTAAAAATAAATGAAAACTCGAGGGTAAACCATTCAATGATTAATTGGTACACATGATGAAATGGAATATATTTAAGAAAAGTGTCTTCATCAATATATGGTTTTTCATATGGAATCACAAACAATAAATGTGAGAGTCAGGTGAGATGAATGTATAAGAAGGTGTGATCCCACAATGCGTGTAAAATGATGGTAAATACAATAAATGTATGCATTATCTTTTATATCGAATATTATCAATATCTCCAAAAAGTATTTATAATGTATATATATATAATTTATATATATTAATCATTTTAAATGGTAAAAAGTATATTCATTAATGTATGTTATAAAACTGAAAAAACATTTAGGATACCCCATGGTGGTTATATATCTTCATACTTCTCTTTAAAATCTAAAATAGATTTATAACTCTAAATTTATTTGTTACTATATGGGGATTCAATTTTTCATTTCCAAAAAATATAATTTCTTTCAAATATCATAAAAACTCAATAAAAACATGGGGTCCCTCTAACACAATTTTTCATACTAATTAATCATGATGATCCATTTTAGACCCTAAAAAAATCTTATAGAAAATAATTTATAAGTACTTTTTAAAACATTTTCTTCAAAAATTAATATAATATGCTCTGTTGGTGTTCATTACGGGTCTGACTATTCATGAATTAAAATCATTATTTTTATAACATAAATTTATTAAATATTTAAAAATATTCTATCATTGTCTTGTATCTCTAATTTCTGTGTAATTTTAATCCATGAAAAATTACTATAGTATAATTCTAATGTTATTAACATGATTTTAGTGCCCCTATGATCCATTATTTGGTCTGATCATTTCCCTTATAATAGAAAAATATTTCTAAGTACCTTGCACTAGGAATTAAGCACTAATTTAATGGTTTTTTAGTTATCAACATTTTTGGCTATTTTTGGGCCAACAAAACGTTGGTTATTAATGTTTTTATTTGAAAAATAGTGGTTAATGTTTTGAACATATTTAGTGAAAATGGTGTATTTTTATAAGGAAAATATGTTTGTTATTTTGAGGTGGTATGTTTTGAAATATTTATTGTCTCACAGTTTACAACACCATGTTACTTTTCCTTGAAATTATTATTTCTCAAGATAATGGACAAAACAAAGTTTTCAAATGTTATTGAAAATAATACGACTATACAATTTATTGGAGTTTAATTATGATAAAAATATTTAATGCCCAAAGCATCTCCAAAACCATTCATTCTTCCTCCTACACCTATTAATCTCATTCTGTAAAATATAGTGGTTATTCAATGTGGTTCCCCTCTATCCACACTCCAAATCATGTGGATATGGTGCCTGAAATGGGGTGAAATCATGGTATTAGATCGGTTCATATTTTCTTCTTATGTTATATGTTATATTTCCTATTTTTATCACTATTTTAATAATATATACATGATATTCAATCCTTATAAATATATTCTATCATTTTCTATTGGAAAATATATGGTTTTTTGTTAGAAAAATTCCAAATATAGATCTTTGAGATTGTTTTCCTTTAGTGGGTGAGATCTTCCATTGAATGTGAATACCTTTTCAGTTATATGATATGTATCTCTAACACTATATTGATTCCATAAATAAATTACAAAATTGTAGGGTATATACAAATTGATTGGGTATTGTTCTAGTAAATGTTGGTGCACGATCATGATCTCGGTGATGTTCCTTGATGGATGTTTGGATTTGACTTTGATGTGTTGGTTATGGTGGTACACAACATCATGAGAATTTTTATGGTATTGTTTGTAATAATTTTGGTATTATTTAATTCTTATAATATAGATCCATGAATCATTGGTTTGTTTCTCATTAGTAGTGCCAATATTGAGACCATAACATGATTATGATATATCTTTTTATTATTATTTTTACATGTGTAATATTTCCATGATTATGGAATCCATAGAGTGATATATTATGCCCATATAAATTATTCCAGACATATATGTATTTACATAGATATTGGAATCCATGTTCAGTGTTCAGGATTATAAATAACCCTTAAGAAAAAATACATCTCCTTAGATGGGGAGAGTGTATGACATTAATCATTGGATATGCCTCTTCACATGATGGTATTTATCATCTCATGAAATGAATAGGGTAACACCTTAAAAATTTATAATATATGTCGTATGTGTTGTTACAATCTATTAATTGGAATGTCATTTCATATGTGATTATTCCATTTTAAAAGTTATTCCAAAAAATTATATAATTATATTTGATCTAGTAGCCATGATTCACGAGTCTAAAATGTCATTAAAAATGGATTTTCTGTTATTAGTTATAAATACAACATCATTATCCTTATTGGATGTAAAATATTCATAACAAAATATATTTCAACTGATATATACTTATGATATTTTACTTTTAAGGATCTCAAAATGTTTTGAACAGGGAAAATGGATGAAATTTTTTTCTCAAGATGAATTTGTATAAGAATGATTGGACATGTTTATGTGAATTTTTTAGTCCATCATGAGAAAAAAATCCAAATAAATGTTTACTTGTGTGGATGAAATATATGTGTTTCCTTACATGGTTTATACTCACACCATGGATGGGTATCATAATATAATTGATGAAAAAAATATCAAGTGTCCATCAAACTGAAAAGACCCAGCAGCAGGATAATACTGAGAATAGAGTTATGATATGGATGTGGAACAAACAAAATTCCTAAACTATTTTTGAAACACTTTAATTTATTAATATTACTGTTCATAATATTTCAATTGTTGACCATCCACACTATGGTCTATATGATTAGATATATAGAATTATAAGAAAACCAATATAGAATTTATTATTATTATATTCTATTTGTTCATAATTGGATTGTATATATATTGATATCATCTAGTGATTTATTTTATTAATAAAAGTATAATCTCATAATGTTACATAATAATGTCACCACTAGTCCCCAACCCCATAAAAAAGGGATGGTCACTTATAGTGATGTAGAACATCATATGAGAGTCAATTATTTCGACCATAATATAATAAAATTTTATTAGAGTCAATAAGGGTTATTTCATTTTTACTTAAGATTTCCTATAGAATTTATTTTGGCTCTGTGGAACCAGAGAAGGTGAGTTTCAATATTACTATAAGTTCCTATGTAATTGAAATCCATGTTATGAGTGATGAGATTTTCATAACATTTTTATGGGATCTTAGTGTGTCCATGCATCATGAGTGGGTGCATAGGATCACATTTAAAATATATATATACACCTCATCTATGATTCAAAGATGAATATTAATTAAATTGAATGACTTATGCTATTTTATGAAGATATATTTTCCTCTATATGAAGATATATAAATATATGTATTTTATAGCTGAACTTTTTATTACTATTATGATATATATGTGATTTTAGTTAAATTGGAATTATATTGTTTCGAGAAGCATCCTTGGGTTTGAAGAAAATGATTATACAGTGGGTGAGGGTATCTAGTTGGATAGGTCATGGAATAGAAAACTATTATTATTAAATTTTACCTGATTATATATCCCTCTTATGAATGTTTTTATAATTATATTAAATGATCATTTGGATTTATATAAATATCATAACACAAAGATGCTTGAATTTACATTCTAGGGGTATGCACCAATTCCAACACATGCTATGAAGGAGGACACACCTGAGAATTTTCCTTCACCATCTCTAATTATTAAATTGGTAATCCATCCCAATACTAGGATATTAAAATAGTGAAGGATTTGGTTGGAGTCCTATATGGGATTGTAAATGAATATTAATGAGACTATTAGTTCCAGAATATAACATCATTCTAAGGAACTGTTTATCCTTTTTAGGATTAAGATATTATTGAAATAAAATTTCAAAAATTTTCAACAAAATATAATCCTTTAGATAATTGGATGAAACAAAAACAATTTAGGCTTCATGGGTGGTCTAAGGGGTGGAATTATGATATGGATCAATAATTTATGCATGCTGGGATTATATTGATGGATTTCAATGAAATGTTAATTGAGGGACTCATTCTAGAAACTCTAAATTTATATAATGCTAAGGATATTATGTATATTTAGAAAGAAATGGTTTTATAAAA
This sequence comes from Viscum album, assembly GCA_963277665.1. Classification (NCBI taxonomy): domain Eukaryota; kingdom Viridiplantae; phylum Streptophyta; class Magnoliopsida; order Santalales; family Viscaceae; genus Viscum; species Viscum album. Next base: position 31,919 of record CAUJRU010001767.1, read on the forward strand.
TAAATAATCATATTGTATTATAGAGATTCTGTATATTTCACAACCTTTGGATATGAAGGGGGTGTAGCAATATTGGATGTTTTATATTGTATATAGTCTACAGTGTAGAAGTCGAGTAGGATCTTTGACATAATAATGTATACAGAGATACATTTAATGTATCATTCCTTATAAGATACTATATGAGGACATGATTAAGGGTTTCCTCCGATCCATGAACATACTAATAGAAATACATCTTAGTGTGGAATAAATATTCACTTTATATAGTATGAATAGGAAAGAAGATGTTACAAAACATTGTGTGAGACAGATAGAGCTGACTATAACTTCATATATTCCATCTATGATGGAAGATAGAATTTATTATATAACAATGTTTGAAAGGAACGTTTTATTATGACATTCAGGATGTCACAAATGAAAAATCATTCATGTGGAATTATGGGACTTATTTAGTGATTTATTTCAAAGATTCCAATACTAGATTCAAGGAGTAGAGGTCAAGGATAAATAAGGGGTGCTCTATTTAAGACCCATGCAATAAAAATAATATATTGTGTGGATAATCAGTTACATATGGTAGTGATTTAGATACATGAATTATTTACATGATGTATAAAGATAATACCATAATGCAGGATGGAACATCTAAATTTAGTGGAATAATGTTGACTACATCTATGTTATATATCAAATTACATTAAATATGATATTATAATTGTATTATATCATCTCTAGTCATTGATAGACTATATTTAAAAAAAATCATATTATTTTATATGACCACTCTTGAAAAAAGTTTGGAAAAGAGATCATATAATCTATAGTGACTTCCTAAATTTCCTGTAGTAGATTCTAGTTACAAATATCATTGGGACTTCAGTATCATAGATATGAAAACTTTCAAAGGGAGACATATAATAGATAGTATTACAGATTTTCATGATAATATCCACTACTAGAAAATATGTGTGTCTTTTACCATGCTAATATGAATGTGGATTGTGTCAATTAGTGAAAGGTAACTCATGGTTAGAATTATTTTACTAGAACTGAGTCATATTAGGTATTTCATGAGGTAACATTCAATATTGGATCACACATTATAATCATTAGTGTCCCAAATTATTTTACATCAAGTGTTTTAACGTTATTCAAATTTAGTCCAAGATGTGTTGACATGGATTCAATCATAAAAGGTAATTTATTTTGATAATTATCATGGTCAAATGACAAATATGTATTTATTCATCAATTATGTATGGATCCAGGGGAGCTGTGAGAGTAAAATGTGCTGTTTGATTATTCAAAGGAGAATTGATTAATGAAAGAAACCAAATTTCCATGGGGTTCTCCCATATTTTTTTCACAGATGCTGGAATGTTTACTAATGTGAAGCATGTAGAACAGGAAAATGTATAGTGTCATATGGAATAATATGTTCCATTTTCTTATCAGTGAAAATATTTTTTATCTTAATAGAGGAACATGATGGTTTTCATAGATTGATCCTTTTTAGGAAATGATCATCCATGGGGAGAGATGAACGATATTAGATAAATAGATTTTCGGATTACATATTAAATATATGAGCATCATATCATTCATTTTGGATAGGAAAATGATCTAGTGTTGTTCATGGATTTCATGAACAAGATTTTAATTCCTAAATATAAATAGATTGGTATTATATCCATGGATTTTTTTATTAAATTTTAACATTTATTATATTCATCTTGCCACTGGGGGAATGTATTGAGATCAAATAGAGTGCATAATTTTTTTTAAAATATTTGGATGTTCCAGTTTTATATTTATGAGGGTTCATACCACAACCACATACATTATAGTGTAGGGATTTCAACGGACCTTGAGATGGATCATAACTGGATATATTTTCAATGTCCCAAAAATAAATTCATTATAATGATTGTCGATTGGCTTGTGGAGTATAATAGATTATGAATCTTAGACTTTTCTGATTTGGCAGTGCAAGTTACTTTACTAACCATAAAGGGAGTCATGTATGATTTGTATGATTTGTTTGAATATATATTCCAATACTTGAAGTGAATATTTATGAAAACATAATTTTGGTCATTCTAGAACATGGGATTATTTATAATTTATATTTGTATCCCTCGTGTGATCATTTTTATGAGTCGTTAATGTGTAGTGGTTAGGAAGTCCCCTATAGGATATGTCAGCTATGACCCCATGAGAGAAACTACATGAATAGTTATATAAATATGGATGTTTTATACTATATTTAAGGTGTTAGAGAGATATATCATCAAAATGGTGTTTATCTAATACCCATAAAATAATAGAAAGAGACACATCATCCCGAAATGGAATACCAATATTAGGTAGATGTGTCGGGTTGTTTATCTAAGACATTAAAATTTGATATGTCTTGTTCTATAAAGAAATTTATCACAATTATATAATATCAAAATTATAGGACTCAATATTTGTATGATCTAATTTGTAATCCTTCATAGGAAAATGGGTGAATGAAAATTTTTTATATATGAACTGCTACTAATTAAATATTACGATCAGGGAGTCATGAATTGTTTTTCAAAACCCACAACCTATAAAGAATATAAAATGAGGGGATAGAGATAATGATGCTTGAGTACCTCCTTCAACAGTAAATGGGTTGGTGACTAGACCCAAGGGAATAAATGTTTCATGTATGAGAGGTATTACCCTCTATAATAATGTAATATCGAAAGATAATATAAATAGTTCACAATAAACTCTAGGTAATAATATAAAACAATTCTAAACCATAAAATAAGTTATGTATAAATAAAAATTATATATATGAATGTTTAATACATAAATAATAAAAAATATAGTGCAGTGACCCATCAACGATCCAAATATTTAATCTAGTGATTTCCCCCAATATCCACAATGTTCTCTATGAAATCTGAAATCAATTTTATATAATTGGGGTGGAGTATACATTCATACTCAATACGAAAACAAAAGGCCCTCATGTACATGAAAATATGGTATAATAATTCAACCATGTGAATGTAGTATAATCAAATATCACCAACCCATGTATCCTCACAAAAATGCATTCCATTTGTTGTTCATTCATCAAAAAACACATCTATGTATAATATTATTTAATGAACAATTTTAATGTTGGTGTTTCCTCCACCACATTTCCAATGAAATTATACTCTTGCACCCCAATATCATACATCATGGTTCTAACTTCTTTCAAAATAATATCACATCAAATTAAATCCCACCCATAGATTCCTAGTCCATCACATCACATGACATATTATAACAATTGTATTAAGGTATCATGAACATGATGAGAATAAAACTCATTCCTTTAACCTACCATGAATAACACTCATCATAATCCATCTCATCACATTTCGACTAAAGACACCGAAGATATCACAAACTCCTCACATCACATGTAAACAATGATATTTTTTTACATTAATCCATATTTACCCATCCATATAAAAAACCCATATAAGAGGGGCTCGTGAAGTGTGGGTAGCCATTAATCCTTTATCCTACTAAGATGTTGGATAAAATACTACCAAAACATTTTTTTTAAAAATGTTGCTCGACATGGGTGGTTTTATTATAGAAAGAAAAAAAAGAACATAAATTGAATACATACATATATATATATAGATACATAAACAACACAAAATCCCCATCATAATTTTTTGAAAACCATGGAATGAATCATATCACAAAATAATCCATTTCTACTGACCAAACTCAAAACATAACCCCACATAGTCAAATCAAAATACAAAAATCACATTCCACCATTAGAACCACATTTTTCCAATTTCATTATTTCTCTTTACAAATCAACATAATTTTAACACCCCCCATTAGTTTTTGTATTTAACAATCAGTAACATATAATTTCATATAATTTTCGTCAATTTTATTCAATTATAACATTGGAATCCATTGTAATGACTAACCATTACAGACCTATGGCACAACTGAACCACCATTCCCATAACATCCCCACTACATATCACATAAAATTACCCCACACCCATCATAATAAGCACAATACCCATACATAACATCATTACATGAAAGAAACAATACAAATAAGATTACACAATCAGATCACAATATAGAACACAACATTATCCATCATTAGAATAAATGATTTAATTCAATTAAAATTCATTATTTAATGGTGTTAGCAAAAAATCTTATTGTATTGGAGAATCCTTGAAATTAACTTAATATACGTGGTTTGAAATTTATTTACGGTATCATTGAAAAAATAAAAATAACATGTGAATCAAAATATATTATAAAACTACATAAAAAGGTATATTTATTTCCTTAGTATTAAGTTATACAACAAATTTAGATAATTTGAAAATCACATTCCAATGATTTAAAATTATGAAAATCATTTCATATCAGCTTTCCAATTAATCGAAAGATTTTAATTATATATGTTAATCTATATGAACTATCATACCAAGATATAAAATGTTTAACCCATCCCGAATGAAAAATTAAAAGGAGAAATGATGGATTTTCAATATGAAAGAACAGATCATTACAGAAACAATAAGAAAAAAACATGTGGTACACAAAAAGTATGGAAACTATTCAGGGGAATGAAACCCAGCAAAAGTAATAAGGCTCCATGAATCCAAGAGAAGAAGTATTTATAAACCCCTGCTTCAAGAGAAAGGAAGAATTAATGAACGAAGAAAATATCTTCTCTTTTGAATGATTTGATCCAGAATCAACCGATTAAGATACATATTTAATTGGAAATTAAAGAATGATAGCAGTAAATACACGTGGAAAACATATTTAAAGGTTGTACAATCATTGAATAAGTTTATGGTATGCCTAATACACATTGAAATAGATGTAAAATTCTATAAAATTTTGATTAGAAACTTTTTTCATCATAAATGATGTCAAAATAGAAAATCTATATTTTTTTAAAAAATGGAAATGATATTCAAAATTTACCATTTGTTAAAAATGTATCATCAATTCTGACTCAGCATAAGTTAAAAATGAGTCAAAATTGGAGAATCAACATTAGATAAAAACAAGTCACCATTGGTGATTCACCGTTAGATGAAAATTAGTCATTGTAGATAAAACACCATTAGATAAAAATGATTCATCATTAGTTAGTAAGTATTAGTTCAAAATAAGTCACCATTGCTGAGATACCATTTGTATAAAATGATTAACCATTGGTGACTCCTTTTTACTAAAAAAAGGATTCACCATTGGGAACTCACTATTTGTTGAAAATGAGTAGGTATTTTTGATTCAACATTTGTTCAAAATTCATCATCATTGCTCAGTCATCATTTAAAAAAAATGAGGCACTAGTTTTGAGCTACTATTAGTTTAAAAATGTTCACTATTTATGAGTCACCATTAGATCAAAAAGTGAAACTTTTGGTGATTTTTCAGTATATTAAAAGGACTTATCATTGTTGAATCATCAATATTTCAAAATGGGCTACCATTCATAATCCAAAATAATCCTCTAAAGCACCCTGGGAATCCCCTATACACCTCAATAATTAAATTTTTTTGCAGTGTTTCTGGTCGGAAGGTCAAATCTATTACATTAGATACATCTCAAACTATTCTTACCTTGAGAATTAAAAAACAAACTATACGGAAGGATTTAAAGGGTTCAAATAACCAACCCCAAAGAAGCCTTCCTATGATATAATTACATAAAAAACACCACCCCTAACTAGACCAACATTCAAAAACACCCACATATGTTAAAAACCAATCATACTAACCTTAATATAAGAATAGTGGAATTTCATCATTCATCTCATGATACTATTATCTATGGGTGAAACTGAATCACTAACATGGGTTTAATCGCATTTTAGTACAATGAATCCAGAGTAGGAATAATTTCTACCATTTTTCGAAGGTTATAACATTAACAAACATCAAAATAGTCATTTAATCAATAGGAAATAACATATCACAAAAAACGAATTCTAAAAAATCAAAATAGAAAAACGTAAAAATGAAAACTCAAAAAAAAGTTAGGGTATTGGGAACATAATTGTATCTCACAAAAATAATTAATATCCTCTAGGACACCATGCCTCTATAGAAAATCAAAAAAGTTAATGGTACATCCTCACTACTCTTTATCTCAAGTATCAGGGTTCATCTTTGGATACTCAAGTAATTTCATATCATACTCGATATCCAACTCTCCCAAGTCAATGACATGGGTGTTATCATCAAGTTATCTGTAGAAAAGAGAGATGTGGAAAACATAATAGATCGAGTCTGGTTGAGGTGGATTTTAGAAATGGTAATCTATTATAGTCATAGTCCATAACCCCATAAAGGGCCCAAAAAAGTAGGGTGAGAGATTACTCCTTTTTCTGACCTACACTACCCACGTCAATTGGGAACATCAGAAACATGTTGTCCCCACCCTCAAAAACCATTGTACAAAAACTATGATATATATACGAATATTATATTTCCTTTATTTCATTCATCCCCTCTTGAACCAATTTATCCTTCGTTATCTTTCTATGTACCAAATCATATCAAAGTACTTCTTTCTCCCAAAAACTCAATGTATCATAAGGTAGATTGACATGTTCACTTATACAAACTTCTTAAAAGGGTCTATAAAGAGTGATATATATTATTACATGCGAACTAATCTAAGGGAATTTTTCATTCCCACGATTCACTGAAACACATGTTTCATTCCGACAACATGTCATTCAACATATGGATTGTATGCTTTGCAAGCGTATCCATTTGAGGGAAGAAAATGGTGTTGAGGTATAACTAAGTTCAAAAATAAATAGGCATTCTCATAAAGATTAATTTTTTAAAACATTCATACTGATAGGTGATAATGGAAATAGAGTCATTATGAAGCCACACAAAAACACACAACTGGAAAATGGACCTATCCCCACGGTTTTCCCCAAAACCGTGGGGATAGACCCCACCTATACTCACGGTTTTGGAAAACCGTGAGTATACGTGACTTTTCAAGAGGTTGCGGGATCGAAACTCGGTGCATGCATTATTTTAGGACCTATACCCATGGTTTTGAAACCGTGGGTAAAATCCATTGACACTGTGGCAATTGGATATCTTTCAGTGACACGGTTGCATGACACCTATACCCATGGTTTTGGAAAACCGTGGGTATAGGCTGTGGACCTATACCGACACGGTTCCAGCCCACGGTTCCCAAACCCGTGGGTATAGTCTATACCCACGATTTCAGGGGCTATACCCACGGTTTTGAACCGTGGGTATATGCTGTTTTTCTAGTACTGACAGCCATATATATTTTTTTAAGACATACACTGTACCCAAATATCATCCCTCTAGGATGTGAGCTGATTTCATAAAATGATCCAAAATTACCTTGATAGTATCACAACCCCCAAGATCCCAAGATAAACCTATGATGAAATATATCAATACTCCATCTCATTTTTAATAAAAAATATCCAAGGGTTGAAACAATATTTTAAGAACGTGATTCTCAACCTTTACCTTCTGGAAAATAAGACATTGAGACACAAAGTTAGCCACCACCTAATTCTTCCTAGGCCACAAAAAATGTGTCCCTAATCCATGGTGCATCCTATATAATCCTTTTTGAAACACTGAAGGGGATATAGGAAACACATGAAGGACTCCCTCATACATTTATATCAGATAAAATAACCTACCCCTAACACCAACTGGTTCCTACCACCCTTCGACTACCACTCTAGAGCACCACTATGGCCTAAAGAATTGGTGTAGCCTCTTCCTCCCTATATCCCTACTGAGACTACACCAATATCCACATTGAATTATACTACACCATCTTTAATGATAATAATCCTCATATATCAACCACACCCGCATCGATCTATAAGGATGCCTACATATCCATCGCTCTTTAAGAATCCAAAGGCTCCCAAAAAACCTTCTTATGAATTTATAACAAAAAAATTGGATGAAAACTCCAAATTCATGAGATAGTATATTTCTCATAATCATATTCAGGAATAAACATCATTCACCTCTAATATCTCAGATTCAGATCACACTGAGAAAATACATAACTCAAAATCTTCTTAACCGTGGAGACCACAATCCACTCGAACATAAGGTAATGTCACTGCAATATAATAAAAAACACAAATGATTCTTTGTCTAGATAATGGGATCCACAGCTACACTCATGAAAGAAGAAAATACTATACCCAAAATTTATCACTACCTTCTTATGCATCATGATTCATCATAACCCCAAACAGGATGCATCATTGAAATACTTGAACATCACACCCTCCATTGGAAAATGAAAGAATAGGTCACTTAACAACATTCCATATAGGTAACCATGCTATTCCTAGAGCAGATTAGGCCATCCAATTTTTTGTTTTATTTTTATCTATAATATTAACAGGGAATAATCAAAAGAGAAATAAGGAATAAACCTGGATTAATATACTATGAGACTTAGGAAGAAATATACCTCTACCAAATTCATGGGTGATTCCCAAGATAAAAATACCCTGACCAACGATTGTTCCACCACCAGCCCTATTTTTACTGCACAATAATGGGTAAATAATACACTCATGTACAAAACATACAGAACAAAAAAATTTATTAACTCTTGTAGCGATGAAGAATATATAAAATAGATATAAAAATCTATACATTAGCTTCCTATGACCATGAGTATAACAATATATAATTTATGAATATGATTTTGAATAATTCCAATAACTAATAGAACATGGATATAATAAGTCCCATGAACATGGATGGTCCATTCGTAACACCGGAAGGAATCACAATACACAATTTTCCAATACCAATATTTTAAGACATTATTATGGATATATATATCCTTCAACCTTAAATAATGATATCAAGACCAATTATTGATCCGAGTGAATTAAAAAACACCCTCAACTAGATGAATGAACATTGAGACATGTAAAATAGTATAATTTTTGATCCTTAAATAGTTTAACTTCTATTAGTCTATGCATCACCATTGAGAAACATTCAATTTTTAGGGAATAAAATTGTAGCACTCCAAGATGAAACACTAGTTCACATAAAACCCCACTATGTCAAATCATCTATCTATATACTATGTTAAAATAAATCATAATGTTCTATTAGATAGGGTTCCATAAAAATAAGATAGCCACCTGGCCATAAGAGTATCTCGATCTCAATTTTGCGTTGTGGGGGTACTGTAACTACCTCCTCATAGAAGACATCCAGGAACACCCAAAAAATATTTGGATCATCTCTATCAATGTATCTATTGATTATATATAAAACTCAACAACCAATGAAATACGGGGTTTCAAATGATGAATATATACAGGAAAACCCCTCTCAATAATGAAACCCACATGGTGGCCATCTATATATGAGAACATATGTCACTTATATAATCAATTGATAACATTAAATATAAAATAAAACATGTTTATGTTAGATTAGAAGTGTATTTATTAATCTAAAGTATGAATATATCCACACTAGACTAGTTCCTTTGAATTAACAGTGGGAAACACAACACATTACATACAAGCTATTTTAGCCACAAACTACTGTAATCCACACTTGGTACATGGGATGCCTCCATATGCGTAGTCCTAAATCATGAACTAGATAGTGTGAAATAAAGGATTTTTAATTTCATGAATCAAAATAGGCACAAACAGAGGTACATGATAAACTAAAAATACCTCAAAGGTTTAACTCACCTCTATTACCGTAACTAACCATGAATATATCCTCATACTATTGGACGAGGGAAAAATCCATGTACAAAATCTTGTTAAAGACGGAAAGTGATATGTACATCCTTATTAATACATCCTATTTCCAAATAATCTCTCATTAGACTATAGGCATGATTCCCTTTCCAATAAAAGGGAATCACTAATATATCATGCCGAGGTTATCACTGATGTTTTCAGACAATATCCAACTAAGCTCGGGAAGGGACTACAAACTTATCAGGATGATGCCCATGTACCCTGTTAATGAAATTCAATTGTCTAATTTCCCTCGGAAAATAAAGGACAACATAGGACCCAGATGGAATTAAGTGATGTTACTGAGGTTGAAACCCTCTTGGTCAAAACATAGAAGAATTTAGTGTACTAAACCTAACACTAATTACTCCACTATTCTAGGAACAGTTCTATCTCCCCTCTAATAGTAAGATTCATCAGGAGTAAATCCACTCAATAAAATGTTCCATATTTTTAACCTATATATATATTTTCATCATAAATGGATTAACAATATATTATATTGAATGAATGAATGTCACCTCAAGAAACCACACATTGGACTCCTAATATGGGACACGATAAGGGGAAAATCATCTAATTTCATTGAACATATCCCTGTGAACATTCACTAACAGACTCCAATGATGATGCGAGATTGCACGTACCACTTCAAAACCTAGATAGTCGATTAAAGAAGGTCTACTCATATCTCGTTCATTAATTTGTCAAATTAAAAATAATTCTACTTATACTCACCAAGGTAAAATCACCACCACTAACATGCATGTCCACACATTTCTATTACTTTCAATGGGATCCAATACTCAATTTAGGCTTCAATCATACTGAATGTGATATCGAGTTCATCTATCCTTCCCCCTATCTCAACATGAGTTGTTCTACCATTCTGATTCCCAAAATCATTCCTATTAAAATATATCCACATCGTTTACCACATATTATCATCCTCAACTGGTACAAACCTCTAAAGATCAACTAGGTCAGCCTACAGAACCTCCACTAACTAATCCAAATGTAGATGATGACCATGATCAATAGAGGAATGAGGAATAAATATTTTATAATCATGATAGAATGTGATTATTATTAACATTATTTTTATTTCACCTCATTATCCATATCCATTATAAACAACCCAATTGAAATAGGATTAATAGTCATAATGACACATGTTCCTATACTATGTCTCTACCATACAAACAGGTCCACAAGACCTTATCATTCAATAAGTGTAGATTCTATTATTTGTATGAGAAGGGTCCATAATATCCTATTTCATGTAGGTATCCAAGGACTATGTCTTTCCCAAGGTTAATTGGCACCATTTCCATACCATCCCATGTAATTATAAATTTTCATAATTCCATACTCAATCATATCTTGAAGCAATTATCTTTTACACCACTATTTCATGACCCACCCCCTAAAAATTTGATCAAGTTATAGGAGAAACATATTAAATTCATAGTCCCACCTCTACTAGGACAAGAATTGTTGACTACTTCCATGGCTATAAAAATATAATGTATGGGTGGAAATACCTTCAATAATATCATAGGATAATTAGATATGATAAAAAATAAAAAATAAATTGAATCGATTAGTATACAAAATCCATTAAATCCCCGAATTCATGTATAAATAAAACTAATACATATAAAAGTCTCTATTGTAAATACAAAAAAAAACCAATGATAGAGTTTAAACATAGTAACTGTTCAATGTTCTGATCTTGTAATGTCCAAAACCATAAACACATTCTTCCCAAAAACCTAAAAATTGGTTTATATACATATAGTGATAATACAGGTATTCTTAGTTGGGAGAAAAATTAAATCGTGCACATATGAAAAGAGCGAACTAATGCACCCATGAGAAATGTGTATAACCGAATAGAACCAATATAGGTATTCAAAAAACCACTCATCATCATGTTTTTATCACCAAATAATTATTTCATGTAAAATAATATAATATGAAGAATATTGATGATATGGAAACCCACACTAATTTAACATTGATTATCCTCTCGCAAACCCCAATTCCATACGCCATTTCACTACAACCTCTTCTGAATAACATAACATCATATCACATGCCTCTATTATACACCTAGGCATCACATCGCATCGTAATTCTAACTAGGTTTGACTAGTATCATGACCATGTTGGATAATAATTGGTTCCCTCATCCTAACATTCATGACTACCACCAGTATCCAACTCATAACATCCCACCCATTGAAATTAGGTCCATCACATACTCATCACATCACATATAGACCATAAGTCTTTTACATATGGATATCAAAACTCATGCATATCAAAAATTCCTAGAAGATATAGTGGAGAAGAGAATACAACCATCTGTCCATCCTCCCATCAATATATTGTAAAAAACAACTCCCCCCAATATTTGGTGTCATCACATGGTGCTAGATGTGGGTGGGGAACATGTAGAAATAAAAAATAATATATATTGTATATAGATATAATTAAATAAAACTAAATCCCCATAAAATGGGTTCACAAACAATGAATAAAACTCCTCACAATATACTCTATTTCTACATAGAATACTAAATTAATAACCTCACATTGGAAAAATATTCCACAAATCACATTCCACTTTTAAAACAACATATTAAAAAATTTAGATTCTATATTATCAATTAAATTTTAAATTATATACCCCCTAAAAATTATGTATTTTATATCAGTTATAATACCACTTCATTTCATTACTATGAATTTTATTTTATTTCTACTCATTCATATAGCATTACCAACCACCACCGCATCCCCACTACACAAAAACACCACCACTACCATCACATCTCTACTATATATCAGATCCAGTTTCCCCACACCCACTATAATAACCTACCCCCCCTTAGTCACATAATCATATCCAAACCACATCACAAAAAATATCCAAAAATATATCACATAATATAGAACATCACTTTTCAAATTAGGTATATGGGATTATATTTAATTCAACTACATCATTCGGTGTTATTTTCCCACAATCCATAGGATATAAGAGAATATATTTCCATAAATGAATATACTTAAATAACCCTTAATTTTTTTAGATGTAAAACTAATTTACACAACATGAGAATGACAACATATATAAAATCTATAAAAAAAGTTTATTCTAAAACCCTTGGTATTCAATGATAATACAAACATATAAAATCCCAATATCAATATAAAGTATATAGAATCATGTGAATCATTCCACTGCCGCATTCTATCACATGTGTACTATTAATTTTATATTTTCTAATGATTCATTATCATCCCATAGATAACATGATTAGCTGATCCCTGCTAATATATATAATGGAGAGATAGGAGAGTTTCTATTTATAAGAAAAAAAACATCGTAGAAACTAGAATCATGAAAGAATGGGGTATGTCCATATGAGGAATGAAATTTTTGGTAACATGAACAAACTATAGAAATAGGTATTCACAAATCAAAAAGATTATGGATTTCTATCATTCCATATCATAAGAAAACAATACCAAAATAATGGTTAAAATAACTTCTCTAATGAATGATTTGATATAGATCCAATCAGTTTTCATACATGATTAAATCATTGATAAATATTTTATATCATTATATCCATCATGAATAATAATTTAGTGTGTCTCCTGGTATTTTATATCTTGATGGTATGATTTGTCCCCATTAAGTTGTATTTAAAAAATCATTAATATTGGAATTAAAGCTATTTTTCAACATAAAATATATAAAATGGAAAAATCGATAAATTTTATGAATAAATTGAATGATGTTTCTTGATTCTTCATTATTGATTCACCATTAGTTCAAAATGAGTAACAGTTGGTGAGTAACAATTATATCAAAATGAGTAATCTATGTTGAGTCAACATTAAATAAAAAACTGTTACTTATGGTGAGTCCCCATTAGATAACAATGAGTCTCCATTGGAGAGTATCCGTTTTTTCACAGTTATTCACAATTGGTGATTCAATGTTAGTTAAAATTTATTCATACTTCATGAGTAACCTTTAGGTCAAAATAAGTCACCATTGTTGAGTCACCATTTTTTCACAAAAATTCATCGTCTGTGGGTTACGGTTAGTTCGAAATGAGTACCAGTTTATGAGTCACTGTTTGTACAAAATTATTCAGAATTTTTGGGCCACCATTTGGTCCAAATGTGTCACTATTGGGTATTCATCGTTAGATAAAAAATACTCACCAGTGGTGAGTAATAATTAGTTCATAATGAGATATTAGTGGCGAGTCATTGTCAGTTCAAAATAAATATCCACTGGTGATTCACCATTATCCACTATATCACCTCAGAAATACTATAATCACATCAATCAGTATATATTTTTAATATTAATGGTCAGGAAGGGCTGGGCCACTATGAATTGTTTTTTATTTATCATGTATTTCTTAGTGAACATAGGAAAGAAATCCAAGAGTCTGATCCTAATTGTGAAGGGATATAAAATCCATTGGAATGGGTTGATTCAATACTTGGGTGATAAAAATATGATGAAGAAATAATTTTCAATAATGATATGTTATTGGTGAAATATTTCATATGGTATGATCTGATTCGAGAATATAATTCCTTTATATGCTAATATAATCCATGGATAATAATGAAATAAGATAACATCTAATGTCTGGTTTGGTTACTAGTATAAATAAAGTGATCAACAATTTAGATTTATAATTAGTTATCTCATAGACAATAAAAATATATGATACTTATTATATTGTTCTTCTTCAACCACTTATGTTACATATCTTTAAGCGGGAAGACGTAATTATTGACTTCATGATGGGGTTAGCCAATACCTTGTGGATTCATGTCATTTTTAGTGTCATAATCAATCAAAAGTTTCATGTATAATTATTTTATTCAAGAGACTCTGTAAGAGAATTCTTTATGAATAAATATATATACGAGATTATAATCCTTCATAGAGAACCATTTAACTTGGAATTAGGCTGAAAAAGTTGTTTCACGTCACAAATTTCCAAACACATATTGAATGATTTTAGTATCCGGATATAATTGAGCATTGTTTATCAATAATAGATTAATTATTTGAAAGATATGATGATATATATATTAATGAATATTGAGAAATCCAAAAATTATAAAAAAAAATTGGGATCAGTATTATCACATAGACATGTTCAACATTACAATTAACACCAGTTTTTTAAATGTTGAATTAGATTGAACTTTTTAATGATCGTTATACTCTATTAATTTTTTCACTACCACATTGAAATAAATTTGGTGTGGAAGTAGTTATTAGTCATTGTTTTTAAAATGAGTCCCCTTATAGAGTATATTCTATGTAGAAGTGTTCAGTAACTTCCCAATATAGACAATGATAATCTTCTTATATAAGGGTATGGATATTGTAATATGGAATGTGATATTGAGCATTCTTACTGAAAAATTCATGACAATGAAATAAATTATTTTGAATTAAGGTGAACATATTAATCATATTTTCATACTATTAATTATTATGAAGAATTACTGGTTATAGTAAGTCGGTTTAGATTGTCATCCATATCCTCATTGTATGAATAATGTATTCTATATCTCTTAGATATGGATGTACAAATTTTTTATTGAAAATTTGATGGAATGTGAGGGAGATGAGATTGAAAATAACACATAATTTAGAGATTAACCATTTCTAATATTTTATAGGAGTGAGAATTTTTTAAATGAATCATTTATACCATATTCAGTGTATTATGAATTCATTGACTATTCCATGGAGACACATGATATTGAGAATCTAAAGTACATGATTAGTAGTTTGAGTTGTCTGTATGTCAAATATAGAGACAAAATTAGAGGATCATAATTACATAGAATTTGATATATTAATTTCATAGAGTTTTTTAGGTACCTGACATATTAAATTCATCCATTCAATAATTGATATTGTGTAATCGGTTTCTTGGTTGATGACTTTGAAATATTTTAGTTCAATTTGGATGTTTTTGGAGGAAATAATCTGGATCATAGTTTGTAGATGGTTATCATAAATATTAGTATCTCCAAGTAAATTCATGATAATTTTAATTTATATATAATAGAAAAATAATGGTTGTAACGTAGTTTTCTATGTTATGAATCTTTACTATAAAATCGTGTGTCTCAGGGAAGATGTGAAGTCATAATTGGTGCACAAGTACAAAAATTTTGTGACGAAAAAATAATTTTGAATTTTATTGTTTAAAATTATTAATTTTAATCCTAATCACTATCCAAAACCATTAATTCATCTTACTATTCTTAAGGAACTTTAATAGTTGGACTCCAATGGTATTTTCTAATAGTTACTCTCGTTATAAAATCAAAATATGGTGGATCTAGAAAATGGTATCATCTGAAATAAATGTATGATGTCATTTGATCCCTTGCTAATTATTTTCAGCACATATATACAAGTCAAATCATTATATAAATTATGTTTTCATGATATGATTCTTAGATAAATTGATTCTATGATAATATAATAATGATTTTCTGGTTTTCTGTATGATAGATGACTAATCAAGAGTTATGGAATTTTAATTATTGAGATGATATAGATATAATATTTATTAGTAATTAATTATGGTATGTGGATTTATATTTCATCCTTTTATAGTATTCAAACATTTAATTCGATTATTATAGGATATATATTCTTGTATTGTTTTATTTTCTTGTGAATTTTGGTGTATAGGAGTGATATTGGTGTCGTTCCTCAAAGGAAATATGAATTTTAATTCAATGTGCTATGTAATAGACATCCATACCATAATTTTAATTTATTTTCTAACATATCTTGAGATTTAGTGCAATAATCCATTAAAGGGATAAAATAAAAAGATAACTAGAAATCAATAATAAATACAAAATCATGAATGAACATGCTGCACTATAAAAGATAATATTCAACAGATGATACATAAAAAAATAATAATAATACAAAATAGTTTCCTCAATGGTTATCCCCATGAGTATAATATGAACTTTTCTGGTCCTATTCTCCTAAACTCCCATATACAATCAAATCAAGACATAGAAAAATCCATGGTCCTGAACCAACAATTAGATGATAAATTTTTTGGTATCAAAAGGTATCCTAAAAAGGGTGTGACATATGATTTTTAAACCATAAATGGTTTCTAATTCATAATATATTATTTATAGATAATATAAATTAGTTTTATGGTATGTAAAAATTATGGTATTACAATAAATCAACGAACATAAACAAAAACAGTCAAAGGACACCCAGAGAAAACTGATCAACTATAAATTCATTCGCTTGAGCCTAGATGTCTCTGATGAAGTTCAACAATGTACATATATATTTTATATGTTTCTATATATATTACCTATATGTGTAGTAAGATATATGACATTGTAAATAGATACATTGAACTATACATAAATTGAGGCATAACTCAGACAGCCAAGTACAACTATAAGAGTTTTAGTATGTTATTTTGGGTTACATTCCCTATTATTGATGATAATGTATGGAGTCATGATGAATATCATGAGAATTATTGGATTTAAATCAATGTATCATAATTAATATAAGAATAATTGTAGTGTTTCATGAATGATATTGAGAATGTTCAATCCTAATCCATTAATTATTTGGGCATGGTATGACATGCCCAACTACCCATGTGATATTAAATTACATACCCATCATCTATAGTAAAAGGGGTCTGAAACACCATATACATAGTGCTAAAAATGGTCCCTTGTATTAATCCTATATAAAGTATTTTAGCATTGACTATGAAACCATAACCATGGATTTCTGTAATGAGGAACCCATCATCATTCAAGGTTATGTTTTTTCATTGTAATAATTCATTTAAATATTTTAACTATGGGATATGAGAGTGATACATTTCATTATATAAAAAATTAATGGGAATACCCAAGAAGAAAATATCAAAGAAAAAAATTATTTAGCCCCATTTCATATTTTACATACAAAAAGGACATGAGAAACCCCCATTCCATCACATAATTTTTTTATCTCTACTTAATCATTCAAATTATCATTATTGGATGCATCGTGACTATAATTTTGTCGTATAATAAATTTTTTTACTGGTCTTCATATAATCTGAACCAGATAAATTTATTCAGAAGTCATAGACCCTCATTGCTATCAATCATTCCATATGTGATCAAGGTCAGTGAGTTTTGTCCAAAACAAATTAATTCATAAAGGAAGATATATTAATTTCTATGATTCCAATGATAAAACCCAAGGGGTTTTTTTCGGTTTTTGGTAAAAATCTAACCCTTAATGGATGGTCTAATACTATCATGTATGTGGTTAAACTTTTTAAATAAGGGTATTTTACTTTTAGACTAAATGCACAGAATCTCCATCCATATCAAATAATGACAATATCATAAATATAGTAAAAAATATAATGTAAATACATATATATCACTGAAGACATTGTAATGATTTAGCGATAATATATTATAAATATTTAAATTTAAAAAAAATGAGTGAAAATGGTTGATTTTATAAACACCATAAAACAATCCAAATTAGTATGCACCACAATATCTTGTAAGATACCAAGATAAATGTTAAATTGAGGTAGGTGTATTTTTAGACATAACAAGGGGAATGAAATTCACCTTCTGTTGATTGAATCAGATTCAAAATTTGGGATAATTCACCATTGGAAGATGATATTGAGGAAGGTACTTGCGTATGAATTCTTGGTGAATTTATTGTAGAATATGATTTAAAAAAATATATATTTGGTGGGGGAATATATCATTATGACCCTATAAATGAGCCACATGGTTTGGATGCACATTTTAACTAATTATGTTACATAATAGTGGTGATAACCAAACGTTGAACAAACCTCTCATGGATATCGAACGATTATATATATGATGTCCAAACCATTATGCAACCATTATAGTTTTCTTAAGACTACTTACCTAATTGTACAACCTTGATTGCATGATTTTAAAAATATTTTGAAACCATATAGGACACAAAAACGTCCAAAAATTATCCACTAGAACGAATTATGGATTCAAAAACCAATTATTCAATATAGAATTATCTACATTGTTTGGGGCACATGGTTAGTGCTAACTATGGTCCATATGTGATCTACTATCAACTTCTCCCAAAATACGGTATTTAGTGACTGATTCTCCAAGAAATCATCTAAACACCAAAAATGATGACCGATGTTTAATAATATTATAAAAAATACACATATAATTTTATAACTCTCATCATTACATTCTCATTTGTATCTATATTTTGGAATTTCCCTGAAATTTAAATCTCAATATCACATGAATTTACAACCTAGTCCAAACCATGGGATGAGAAAATTACCTCACCCTAGAAATTAGCATCCTCAAGAAACCAATGGGAGTAATGATAACATCCCTAATCCTACATGGGTCTATAATTCTTAATTAAATGGCCTTGTTTTATTTTTTCCTCCCTATGCACCTACAAGCGCTACATAAACACATGATATTTATGATTATTTAACTAAATCCTTCATTCATATTCATAACTAAGACAACATTAGGATTCTAACATGATCATGTATAAACCATGAAACGATCATGTAATCATCTCACCCATGACCCAAATTAGGAAAATCACCACCAAATACTATAACATAAATGGTCAATTCCAATCCAAAATACATAAACTATCTGAATTTCTATAAATTAATTGCAATAGATTCATAGGAATGAGTTTTGATCAAAACTCAATTTCTACAGTTGATTACACTCAAGGATTCTATTCATTTTCCTTGATTAAATCATAATGTTTGTGTCCAAATCAATCATTAAATAACTAGTCTAATTGGATTTTCTATGAAAATCTAGAACTAATTCTTTCACGACACTATCCCTCACCAATAATGCATTCATTTATGTTTCTCACTAGAATATTCAAATAACCTTGAAAATGTATGTCGAACCCTTACCAATTAAAAATAGTTGAATGTATTAGCTTTCAGATATGATGTAATCTTGGTACATGATTACAAATCCTTTAACTAAGGAACACTGAAATTATATTGAGCATCCTAAACACAATCGTATAAAAACATTTATCAGGTATTCACTAAGAAATCTAGTAATAGAAACTTCCAATTATTCAATGGAAACATGAAGTCAAATGACCATCCAATGACTATTCCATCAAGAAGAATATATTTATGTCACATGGTTCATTTTCCCATATCCCATTATGGTCATGTCGCTATAACATTTCACTCACATTTCAACTTTAGGGAAACACACAAGGGTTTCATTCAAGTAAACAATTAATTCCAATTAATTCTCAGAGATTAGAGATGATTCACCCTCAGTTTACTTTTGATGATGTCAATATATGGGACATAATTGAGTCACAAAAAGGATTACACAAGGATGTTATCTTGGATTACCATCAATAAGCATGCATTCCTTTCCTGATCCATAAGACATTAAATACGGTTTTGTTTTTCTTTGAGAAACACATATTAATGAATCTCTTAATGATGTGTGACAATGTCAAAGTAATGTTCATCCATCTCATAATAACCGATATACATAGACTAACAACTAGTAAAATTGATTTATGGGCCACACCCCAGTACGTGATTGTTGTAAAAAACATGATTTACATTTGGTGACATCCTTATTCTGTAAATATTTTTATGAGCGAGGATTCCATCGGTCCACTCCAAGTTCATCTATTTTAAGATTTATATTTTAAAATATAATTTGGTGTTTATAATTTCAATGAATTCTACATAAATATGATGTTACCAGTGCTCAATATAAAAACTACTGAGGAATCATATCGACTCACATAATTCTTTAAAAGAAATGTTCATAAAATCTATGTTGGTATTTTAATGTCATGAAAGAATAGACATATTAATAATATATCAAACTATTTGTTTCTCTATTAATCATTATTATGAATCTAGAATCAATACTATATTTAAAATCACACTAAGTTACATATCACTAATTTTATAAAAAACTAGATAACAGGTTCCTAATAGCACACAATCATCTAAAAGTGGCATAGATTATTACCATATAGTCCTATATGGCCACATTCCCTCAACCGGTTAGTAGACCATAATTAAAAATGACATGACACTCCCCACCATATGACTTTATTAGAATATTTATTATTAAAATAAGAATGCATTCTATGTTTCCTAATCAATCCACTAGAAATGGTTCTCATACATGGACAATATTATTATCCCAAAAATATATTGAAGTGAATGAAAAGCTAGATTTTTTGAAGCATGATATATTAGATTTATATTAGACGTATAAGGGATTCACACCTAAAACATTCTCATGAAAAAATTAACAATATTCATAAATTCAAAAAAAAGTAATATTATTTTTATAACACAGAATTCTATTTACAATATTATCAATATAACATAGATAACTTATCCTCCTTATATTATATTAGATAAATCTCTCTCTAAAGAATATTTCTCACATAGGTAACCCAAATCTAGAAAAAAAATCTATGAATGGATCCACATAATTCTAATAATAATTTCCAATTGATCATGAGAAAACAAGTCTTACAGTGTTATGAATCCACATCGCTCAAAACCTATAGGGTTTAATGATCTATTATTAAGTATATGAGAAACACATATATCATTGAAATGTAATATAATGTTTAATAACATAATATAAGAATCACATTAATAGATTTTGATATCATTACAATAGATGAATTTAGAGTTGTGTCATACATATGATTATTACAAATATGAAGACTCACGAGTAGCAAACCATCTGATGGAAGAATGTTCATGTGACCAGAAAAATGACTTATTCTGCCCAAGGCATATATAAACTAATAAAATGGAGCTTTACATGATGCTCATGATTTCATAAAAATATAAACTTCATCATATCTCCTAACCATATTTGTGTATCTTTATTTAAATAATGATTCTAATCAGATTAAAACATCACCAAGCATACACCTCTCATTTGGAAACTGATGGAATGCATTTAACAATGCTATTTCCTCTCTAAGGGTGCCACCTCAACCTATATAACACCTAACTAAAATTTAATCCTTGTACCTACAACCTAGTTTATCTAAAATTTTCAATAGGAATACCTGCCTTAGAATTATGAATTTTATAATATAATATGGGTGAAACACGAGAAATGGAAAATTATCTTGTTCCCATTATATGTAATAATTTTTTTAAATTATAGTCACTAGAGGATTGAAACAAATGATACCACATTCAGGTTTATGGATTCGAGAATTTGACTACATATTGTTTATTATTAGATTTAAATTAGATAATAATTAAATTATTAAACGTATCTATGAAATAAGAAATAATATTACGAACATTATTTAGTTGATTCAATGAAACATAATAGGAATATTATCTCATAATACCCATTTAAATATTTGTCAATTAATTATTTACCCACAGAATAATCACAAGTATCTTAGTCATTGAAAAGTTCAATGCCAATATATAGTGAAAATTCATTTCTGGTTGTAATTCTCATTTTTATTAATTAAATATATATAATAACATAAAACTCAAAGAATATTAATGTGTTTCTTCCATTAATATTGGATTTTTTAAGTAAAATTGCACCATATGTTGTTATGTAACACCTTTTTCTTTGTTTTTGACACAATATTTAATTTTCCCATTATCATTATCATACCCCCAAGGTGTTTCGAATGAAATTATATGAAAATGTAAATTAGAACTATGAGGGTCCTATCATGTCAATCTCAGTTCAGTTAGATGGGTATTTATTCCAAATATATATAGTAAACAATCTATAAATGAAATTATCATCTCATATAAATGTGAAAAATTTATTTTTGATTTCTTAGGAACAATTATACCATTAGAGGGTTTATATCAAGAACAACATTCCTTAACTAACGTACATTGTTTCAAGTTGTGCATTTTGGAATAAATCTTATGAGTTTCCCTGTACATATTTTAGAAGTACTTGAATTCCTAAATTCACCCAATTTCAATTATATAATATATTAATTAATTAAGAATATAGACATTAGGATTTGTAATGATGAATAACCTTTAAAAATTTTAAGGGTGCATTCATATATAATTTATAATTATAATTAATATAATTGTAACTATGTTTATATGTTTTGGTCTCAAATATCATAAATCCATATAAAATGGAACGATTATATGTGTCACCCAATCCAATTTTGAAATGCCCAAAATCTTGTTAATATATATAATTAAGTCATATTTAATTGAAAAAATCAATCTATTATCTAATAATAACAATGGATCATGTCTCAAAGAATTCGTAATTTGGTATTAATGGTAACACCATAATTGTATTTTGGAAAATTATCAGTTATGTTTTTATGGAAACTTTAATAAATAGTTATTTTATGAAAATCATAAAATGAAATTACAAATATTCAATGAAGTATGTCACAAAGAGATGAATTAAGATAATTAACATTATAATATTTTATTGGAAAACATGTTAAAATTTACCTATGTTGGTATACCAATAAACATGTATTAATAAATCTACAATTGAATCTACATTGCATGGAATATGCATGTAATGTGAATCCAAATGCGACAAAATGATATATTTAATTATTAATCCATTCCATTAAATTCTATGGGTAAAATTATATAAATCATTATGTAGTGGAAAAAAATTAGTCTATATGTAATGTTAATCAATTGTAATATAAATCAATAAACCCATAACATGAAACTCGATCATTACCTCACGCTTGATTATGAATAACAGAAACAAAATCTATTTACCATGTACATGAATGTTCCTAGTATAATTTATACCATCCACAAATATTACAATTTAAGTAAAATTATTCATTCATACCACATTGTAGCATCATATTCCCAAATCCACTGAAAGGGTTCCCCAAACTAGTTTGTCACATGGCCTAAAATATTCTTGCACATATGCCATAATATTTCAACCACAAGAAATAGTATAAAAGATATATAGTGAAGAGACTATACCATAATGATCATTATTAAATTTATTATAAGAAATCATAAATGAAATAATTTTATTATAAATATAATAAGAAATCAATATTTGATACATTTGTAATCATTACTAAACAAGTTATATTATAATAGTGGATATACATAATGCCAGGAACCATCCTGGGTTACCTAGTAACCCGATAATCGATTCTTCCTTGACATAGCGTGATGGGTATTCCCTATCCACAAGGGTTATTGAAAAAAAACATCCATCACAAAACATTAATGTGGGAACAAGTTTTCCCCTAATAACGAGGATGAAAATGAAGCATGAATGTATGAATAAAAAAAGTAACTCTACAGGAAGTGGTGTATGAGAACACAACATGGCATAAACATTCTCATGATACAACAACCCAGTAAATCAAATAGCTAAAACACAACCCATGTCCCAAAGGACATGACTCACCATGTTCGTGGTTCGATAGTCATATCCACCTCTATGAAATCATTTACCTTTGTTCGAACAAGGGATAATATAATCTACAAACACTCAAAGGCACAAATAGGGAGTGAGCTAAAAATCCTAGTAGGATCTCCCCATAGAATCCATAACAGATGCCATCAAATGATTACCTAATGAATTATTTCAATTTTAAACATTAAATAGTTTTTCATTTTCAAGAATATTTAATCAAATCATGATATAAAGTTGAAATTTTGGAAATGAAAATATAAAAAAAACATTACAAATAATGTACAATTTCTAAAAGAACAGATTTAACTAAAATAGTTACATAAAATAGTTTATGTAAATAAATTAGGTATAGATACATCCATATTAAACTGGCCAAAAAAACTACTAATAATCCCATTAGGGATTTGACACACTACTTGTATGTTTTAAGACGTTATAATAGCATAGAGTGTTTACAAATAACTCACAAACTACCTAATAATATTATGTGATCTTTCACAGTTAATGTGCAAAATTTATTTTATGAGTTATATAATTACAATTAAATTCCATTATTTGGTTTCAATGTGAATTTTCCATTTAAAACCTAAATGTGTTTTCATAATTAACAATCCTTACTGGCAAGAAAAATCTAGTAGGTTTATATGAAATCATTTTTAAGCCATTTATACAATTTTGAAATACATTAAAAACCAATTCCATAATATCACAATTCATTAGCACAATTAAATTAAAAAATATTAATTTAAATCCTTTCCATCAAATTCACAATTTAAATTCAAAATTTTAAATTAATTATTTTCATTAAAACACTTCCACATTTAATAGAATAGAAGGATTCCCAAATTCTCTTACAAAAAACTGTCAAATATCCACATTCACTATAATTATATATTTTTACATCAATTTAATGTGTGTTTAATAATTTGAATTTAAATCAATAATTGAAATAAATAAAACAATAAAATGGTAATTAATTGGATAAATAGGATAGAACCACCTTTCTCTTACCAAAATTCTACACTCGCAACAACACCCATCAACGAGAACGAAGGAGTAGAATAAAAATAAACTAAACATAGAAATTATATTCAACACCACATGAAATAAATAAAACAATTTCATCATGAGCGTTTGGAATACAAAAGGAGTATAAAGAGATAATGATGGAGAATGAAATTAAATTCTTACCTAGGAACCACACAACATGAGTAACAATGATAGAATTCCAAAATAATGGATCAAGAAGTAATAGAAAGCATCAATATTTATTGAGGAATGTCATATGTTAGGGAGTTGAATTTGGTGTGGAATATAAATAAAAAACTATAGTTTTTTCCTAATTTAAAAAATACAGTCAGGGTATTACATGAATTGTAATCCCAATACATGCCGTGAAACATTTAATATTTTTGATCACTGAGAAACCCATCACCTTGACTAAAATTGTGATGAAATTTTTTTTAAACCACTCATTAATTCCTTTAGGACATGAAATAAAATCCCACGATGTGTACCCGTCAGGGTGAAAATCTAACCAGGAGTTGTTTACAGGACCATTAAATTAGGTGTAGCCCTCCAGCATCCTATAGAAAAGAGAAGGTTAAAGGTGATAATCTAATAAATATAAGACATCACCATTATAAAAATCCTCCCAAATCAACCTCAACCCTACCTGTTTAGTGAAAATGTTATACCAATCCATGGTTTATGATGTACCCAACAGATCGGTAATGGGAAGTTACAACTTCCGCACCATAAAAATATACTATCCCCTAAAAACCTATGAAGGGGATTCTATGAAAAAGAGATGAGTCCACTACACTGTCATTAGTTCCTCATGATCTCATGTCATATAATTATCAAAAAAATGCTACCAAAAACATGAAAAAATAGGTATCATCCTCCCATGAATATCATTTGTCTCAGATTCAACTATCTTGATTGGTCACTTAGTAAAACAAAAATCATGTTCTGTCTCATGATCACTCTACCTCAACACATGAGATGGATCATATAGATATATTCTCAGTTGAGATTCCTTGATGATGTTACTTATTTACAACAATAGTGGTGGAATTGATAACCTGTATGAAACATTACCCACCACCTCACCAACCTCAAATGGTCCAACAAAATGAGGAGTAAGCTTCCCTTTCCACCCATGTTATCGGTGACCCAACCAAGGAGACAATTTTAATAACAGTTGATCACCAACTGAAAAATTCAATGGTCTATGGTATCTATCTACATTTGACTTATATTTTCACTATTTTATCAACATTCTCTGACGAATCAGTTAAATCATTGTTCTCATCTGTTTCACTAAACATGGACCAACCAAGGAATATTCATTGACCTCTGATGAAAAAAATGATGATTTTCAAGGACATCAATACGAGGCAAAAAAATGATCCATTATTTTCATGAAATGGTAATTGTTGTTATAAGAAATTTCAACTAGTAATAAAGGATCATCCCACTCCCCACTGATGTAGAGAACACAAACCTGAACCATATCTGCAAAAATCTATATTTCTCTCTCTATCATGACCCCAAACAAAGGATGGAAGGTCATTGTAAAATATATATGAGATCCTATTTCCTTACAATGGCCTCTCCAAAAGAGAAAAAATTTAAATGAGGGTCACTATCAGCGACTAGGAGATGAGACTCCAAGGAAACAAACAATGTATTTTATGTATAGATTTACTAACTCTTCAGATATTGTTGTATCTTGAATTGGTATAAAGTGAGTTAATGTGGTAAGACTATAAATCATAACACATATTTAATTGTTCAATCTATAAGAATGAGGGAAACCATACAAAAAATCCATAGATATCTCATCCCACATCCACGTAGGCATGAGAAGTGGATGAAGAAAACCTGAAGGTTTCTTATGTTTTACCTTAACTTTCTGGAACATAATAAATGATTGAAAAATTCAGAAATGTTTTTTCTCAACCATAGACATAAAATATATTATCGTATGTCATAGAACATATTTTAGGTTCCTTGGTTTGCTACCCACTTTGAATTATTGAAATTTCTCTATCACAACCTTCAATTCCACTAATGGCACAATGATGAAACTCTTATATTGTAGAACACCCTCATTAAAGAATAGCCACTAGAAAACAGTCTCCCCACCATAATGAGAGCTTCTAATGACACATAACTCATCATCAATGTCATGATCATGAAGAATAATCTCAAAAATTATGGATGATAACTGAACATTATCTAAAGAAACTACAACCCCTTTCCCTGAACATTAATATGAATCTATGAAAAGAGATCCATCATGTACCACTACACTAAAAATTACTTCATATCCGAGGTTAGTTGTTTCTTTCTCAAAAGATCCTAAAATACATTCCCTTTCCCTATGTTTTAGGTGTTTCCAATGTTGAAAGTCCAAATTCACTTCACTCATCACCTCAAGTGAAAATTCATATTGTTTTGATAGAAGACAAAAGTCATGATTTTGTGGTCCAAAAACATAGTAGTCATGTTTACATAAAGGTATTGTTGTGAACTAATAAGTGCACAAATCGAAATAGCATTTTCAAGGTAATGTGAAGGGAGATTCTTCTTGTGTGGCCTAAGATGGACAGATTTTTAATAAACTACTATGTTTCCCCTACATAACAAAGCAACACAATACTAACCCCAATGCATCAGAAAAGACAACATGTAACTGCCTGGAAAATGGAAGATTCAACACCAGTTTAGTAGAAAGAAGATGTTTCATCTCAACAAAAGAACTTTTAAATTTATAATCCCATGCATTCTTCAACCCCTTGTAAGTTATAACATCTATTAGAGATGAAATATTCATGAATACCATCACAACCCTTTGGTATTATCCGACTATGCCCAATAAGCTTCGAATCTCGAAGATATTTTGTGGTTTCTAAAAATTCATGATATCCTTATCCTTCTTAGAATAAAATAATATAACATGTTCATACACCATGTTTACCATGAATTTTTCATCCCAAATCTATAAATCCTTATTTGAAATAGAGGTATAATGACAGTTTTCTCTCAGTATACTCAAATTTTTTATTAGATGATGTACATGATCATACATGGATTTTTAGTAATTAATGATTTCATCTATAAATAATATAAAAAAGGAATACATATCCTCATGGAAAATCATCGCCATAAAATCCAATAAAATAGTAGGATCATTTGGTAGACCAAATGTCGTAATAAGGAAATAATAATGACTATATGTACTACAAAATTTGGTTTTCAGAAGTCGTATTATTTTATCCATAATTGATGGTAGCCAGATCATAGTTCGATCTTTGAATACCAATTCACACCATCCTACTGATCAAACAGATCATCAATTAGTTACAATGGAAACTTGTTCTTTATCATAAATTTATTTATAATTCGATAATAAAATCATAACAGAAGAAAATTGTCATCCTTCTTAGAAAAGAGAACCTGTGATGCCTTAGATTATACACATTGGTGTATAATCCCTTTCATAAGAATATTTTCCAATTGGGACTTCATATCTTCTAGTATAACTTGTTCCATGTTATAAAAAGGAAAAAAAATGGTTGAGTGATAGGCACTATGTTAATAAAAAGATAAACCTCCCTCTTTTGTGCTACAGAAGAGATATAATAGGAAAACATATTGGGAAACTCGTTGGAAATCAGAGGGAGATAACAACCTAATGATTCATACTCCAGATCAAAAGAATATATTAATATTAGTTTCCCTAACTTTTGAAATGAATTTTTGTCTCTACTCAACCTCAGGATTCATTATCCAAGAAAGACATGAGACACACCACCTTTTGTTTTAAGGTATACCCTCTAAAGAGAAAAAAGAATCCAGACCCTATTGGAAATTATCCAATCTATTATGAATGTGATGTTTAGATATTTCTTATTGAGAATGAGAAAACTCCATGGATTCTTAAAATCTGATATAGAACAACACAAGAATGACAATAGAGGACCCTTATCTTGATTCATTCCAAGGGGTTCAGTAATTTCCATTTCAAAAGATAAAATATCCATTGGATGATTTTACATAAAAATGACATAGGTGGAAATAAATGAATTTGATGCTCCAATATAAAGAAATTATAATTCACTAATGTTAATTAAATATTAATGGTATCTCTCACAATTGTTGGACCCATGTTAGATTCATATAGAGACTCATCCACTATGTGTAGAAGCTTCCATATGGATTCTTGTTGTTGGAACCTATTTATAAGTGAATAATCTAATTCCTTGGAAGTATTATGAGCATCTAATGATAAGGTTACACTATAAGGATTGAAAATATATGGAAAATATTTCCACATTTTTTAAATGACAAAAAGATCCACAGTTCATGGGTGCCTCAGTGAAAAACCACTTATAGTGTCCTAGCTTGCCACACTAATAGAAAGTCATAGGAAATCCTCCTAGCACTACACCAGGTCTAGATTTACACTATAATTGTGAACTACCATGATCATCATCAAGCTTCAATTTTCATTTGATGGATGTAATGATACTATTAGTGGAAAAAAGAACTCACTTAAATCATGAATTTCTAGACAGGTATGTCTCCAACTTCATCACCCTATCCAGAACATCAGTATAAATGGGAATATTCAATAAGAAAACCTAAAAAATATATCTAATTAAAGAAACAACTATAACTATCTAGCCATAATTATTTCAATATATAAAATATTAGGTGAAAACTTCACTTTCTCATAAAATTATTTTGAATACTAAGACATATTTCTATCAGCCTGATCAATCTTGAAAAACTCAATAGACATGGCTATAACATTGACTATAGATAGTACTGGACAGTGAAAAGGACATTGAAATATTTCTAATCTAAAACATCATACTTCCTTACCATCACCATCATGTATCTACATATCATTATAGGTCCTTCAAGCACAATGGTTGGACACATCACCTTGATCATGTCTAGTGTCTCTAAGAAATATGATAGACGTTCTATCATCCCAAACCATTACTCCACATGTCATGGATCAGTGGATACATTGAAAATTGGTGGCTTCTAGCAATGGAACACATGAGAAATATTTCAAATAACTTCCCATAAAGATCCTAAGCTAGAACCTGAATGAGAACTATATGTTGTTCCAATCCTCAAACTTGTACAGTACAAAGGATTACCTCAACCAGACTCAGATTTACATCAAGATTCACTTGATGAGATTCAAATGTAGCCTCATATTGGATCTTATTTGCACTTCCTCATAGAGGAATGATGCTAAAAATCATGATCAAATGAATGTAATACATTATATTTACACTCAAACTAAGAAATAAGAGATATTACTATCAACATAAGAAATATAAATGAGTTAGATTTCACTCAATCTAAATCAAAATATGGAAAAGTCTAAAAATAATCCACAAGAATTATTTTCATGACCACCAATTGAGTGTTATAGTTCATTTTGGTGATATTTTTTCAGGAAATAAATATCATATACCTCATATGTCCCAAAAATATTTTATAAAAAACGTACAAGAATCAATAAAAATTCTAAACATGGTGGTTTGATACCACTTTCTCATTATCCGTCCCGGGTAGCATCATAATCCAATAACCAATCCATCATCGACATAGCACAAAGATCATATCCAATCCCCATGGATAAACAACTACCACATGGAATGACACAACATTAATGTGGGAATTAATTTTCCACAAACTATGATGATGCAACAGAAGCAAGGAAATATGCATAACAAATGAAACTTCACTGGGTGTGGTGCACCAAAATAAAACTATTAATAAAGTAGCCCAATGTACTACAAACCAAGTAAAAAATACAAAAAAATTCATCCCGCATCCCTAAGTACATGACTCACAAATCCCACGATTCAACAACTGGATCCACCTCCATGTGTTCCATTCCATTTACTCAAACCTATGAGTAGATAATCTATAAACAACTAAAGGAACAAGTAGGATGTGAGATAAGAAATACAATTATAATCTCACTATAGATTCCATAACATATTCATAAAAATTATTAACAAAATGAATGATTTCATTTTTAAACCTAAATATATCTTTCAATTTTAAGAATATTTAAACAAATCATTTTATACAGTTCAAATGATAGAAATAATTATTATGAAATGCATTTAAAGATGATCAAATATTTTTAAATTAATGGATTAAAATAAAAGAGTAACATAAACTGTTTTATGTAAATTTAGAGGGCATGTAAATCACTTTTAGAAAATTGGAATACATTTATATCTCAAATATAAATCAGACGAGAGAAACATTGTCATCTACCAAATAAGTACGATATTATTTTACACTATAAGAATACATACTATCTAAGTGGTCCTAGAAATATGTGTACACACAAGTCCCAATGAAACTGGAAAAGGTAACTCATCACCATCCCATCAAGGATTTGACCCGTAGCATATAAGTTTCATGGTTTTGTAATAACATAGTTTGTGTCCGAATAACTCACTATGTACAAATGGATTTCATGTGCTCATACATAAAAAATGATTATAAATTTTTTTTAAGACTTCATAAAATACTATTAAATCCAATTGTTCCATTAGAATTACAATGTTTCATTTAAAATGAATTTGGGTTTTAATAGAATACTTGGCTCTTTAACAAGATAAAACTATTGGGTTTTTATGGAATCATTTTTAAGCCATTTCAACAAGTTTGAAATCCATTAAAAACCAATTCCATTATTTTGAAATTCATTATCACAATTAAATTCAATAATATTAATTGAACTACTTTCCATAAAATCCAATGTTTAAATTAAACAATTAAAATTATCCAATTTCCATAAAACATTGCCTAATTCGATAGAATTTGGGGTATTCGAAATTATCCTGCCAAAGAAAAGTAATATCGTCCAATTTACTAGAATTAGGTTTTATTACATCAATCTAAATTATATTTATGGAAATGAATTTAAATCATCACTTGAAATTGATCATGTAATATAAGGTTAATTTATTTTTCTAAATGGAGTGGAACCAACTACTTCTTCTCATAACTCACCACATGCAATGACACCCGTCAATAAGAATGAAGGTGTTGAAGCCTATCAAACTCAACCTAGAAATATGATTCAACATTGTATGTCATAGATCCAACAATTATAGCATGAACTAATAGAATCCCAAAATAGGAGAAACAGATAATGATAAAGAATGAGAGAGAATACTTACCTGGGAATCACACCACAAATGTGACAATAATCAAATGAAAAATGAATGGATCCAGAAGGGATGGAAGGCATCATGATTGTATAGGGAATTACTATTATCGTTTTTTTAGTTTTAAGTGGAGGGAAAAGAATAAAAACTCAACCATAATACCTCTTTAAAAAACATAGTTTGGGTACTTCACAACATGTATTTCAAATACACATTGTGAATCCTTTAATTTTATTAACCATGGAAAAAATCATTTCATTGAATTAAATTCAGATTCTCCAAAATTAAATTTGATTATTAACACCTTTATGATTTGAAATGAAAACTCATGATGTGTACCCATCACAGTTTGAAGCTATTCAAGACATGTTTATAGGTCTATTACACAATGTGTAAGCCTATTACTCGACATATAACCCTCTGGAAGTGTGTAGAAAATAGTCATTTAATGGTGAGAATACAAAAAATCTCTAACTAAACCATTATATGAATCCACTAAACAAAATCTCAATAGTAACTAATTAGTGATAAAGAGAACACATGATAATTTTTATGGTGTACCTATAAGATCACTAATGTGATGTTACCCTAAATATGATAGATACAAAATTAATGAAGAAAAAATCAAACTTATTCGATATACCCCGTAGAATTATAAGTCCCCAACCATTAAACATTACATAATATTGAGATAATTCTATACTTTGACATTATTTCAAATTGAATATCATTTCAGGCATATAGTTTTTAATGAATTTGCCCATTATTAATACATAACTACTCAAATATTATAATGTATACACTTATACTCCAAAAAAATTTCACAATAATAAAACTCTTCATATAAAATTAGAATTATTTTCATTATACAAAAATCCTCGTAAATTATTCATTTCTCATACCATTCCTTATACACTATGAAAAATATTTTGAAACCATGGGATGCGTATAAAAATATGATTAAGGGTTATAAAATAAAGAAATATAACATTATTCCATGAATACATACAAATAAATAAAATCATACTTTTCACTCATAAACATAATCTCTTTATCATACCTCATTAAATCATAATATTTATGAATAACTCATATAAATAAAAAATCATAAAGGTAACTTCTGGCAACCATAACATAGTTCCATTGTAGCTATCACAAGTACATAGGGAGTAACCTTCATGGTTACATTTGGAATACCCATCATAGTATATTCCCAAATTATCAAAGGAGAAACCTTAATGTTTACCTCCATCACATTACCAACTTCATTGGAGAGCTATCACGGGCTCACCCACCATCGGTTTATTAGGGAACCACCCATACAAATATACAATTTACAATAACAGTAACATAATTATACCATATAAAACATGCATAATAGAAAATAACATATCCACATTGCAATCACAATAGATTATTTCATGATATTTACCTATTCAATCCATAATCAAAATCATTTTCAATAAAAAAATACAAAAAATGGGTATTTGAAATTTGTTATCTTTTATAAAAATCATGTATTACAGAGGAAGCAAAATATCAAATAATCATAGCAGTAGAATGGTTATTTTCACTGCATACATCAAAAATAAACCTTAATCATTTCATTTAGTAAAATACATAATGAAAAATAAATTCATTTTTAAAATTATTAAATTGAATTAAAAGTAAGTGTTTTTGATTATATACAATAAAAAAGTAATTGATAAATCAAAACATGCCTCAATGAAAAAATATTAATAATTTCCTTACAATTCACGTATCAATGGATCAAGGATAAATAATTTCATAATAATGTGTGAAAAATATAAATACACCCAATATAAGTGTTTATTAAAGGTAAAACAATCATAGGTCATTCACACATTCTCATGGGAAAACTATAACATGAATATTTAACTAAATAAAAGGAGATTGGGTTTTTATTTCGCTTACAAGCATCATATAAGCAATGTAAGAATTTATCAGTTGGGTGGAAATTGAATATCCCCATAAAGGGAAGTAGAAATTATAATAGAAATAAATTTTAAGTGATTCCATGTATAATATTGTCATTCAATAATAAATGATCAATGTATATAACACAATTAGTGGAAACTGATTTTAGAAATTCCCTTAGAAATTACAAGAGCCAAACGGCATCACGTAAAAATTCATAAAATATTTTTATTGAGAGAAAAATGGGTCTATCTTCATTTGAAAATAATTTTTAAATTAACAAGGATATGGAATGACAAATCCCAACATTTGAAAATATAAATTCAGAAATCATAACATTAATGGTGTTCTTGAGAAGATAATTGTGGTAGATTTCCTCACAAATATCATTATGGGAATCAAATAGATAAATTATGCGTATTACCTATAAACCACCCTAAAAAACTATTAATACATGGGAAGATATGAAAATTCATTTCTCACATTATCATATCATGACATAATTAATAAGTATAAGATCAACCCGAAAAAAGGAAAATTGGGATAACACTAGTGGGAAAAACATTTAATATTTCAGCATTTTTCACGTCGGTTCTATGTAACTGATGTGAAAAGCTATAAAATTTGTTTTATCAGGTCGGTTAATTTATAACCAACATGATATATCAATTAGGATCCATTTTAATGTCTGTTATTTCATACCGAAATAAAAATTTCCAAAATTAGATTTTTTACATCGGTTATGATATAACAGATGTGAAAATCGAATCTGGAGCACTATCTAATGTTGGTTATTTTATAACTGACTTCATAAAGAAAAGATCGGTGATTTATCATGTCGTTTATAAAAAACCGACATGATAAAATTCCACTTATAATGTCAGTTATTTTATAACAGACATTATAAATTATTTATGACGTCAGTTATTAAATAACAGATGTTATAAAGATAGAAAAAAAAATAGTTTATCACGTCATTTATTAAATAACTGACATTATAAATCATTTAAATGATTTCTCACTCCCTGTATTCAATAATTCTGTTTTTTTCGATCGGGAGACCTGTGACTCATCTCTCCCACGTGGGAAATCTAGAAAGGATGTGTTCAAGTCGTGCCCTCCAGCCTTGTTTTCCCAACATCATTCATCATCGTTATTTTCACAAAATCTATCAGGTCGAATCACAACACCCATGTAACCCTCACACGGCTCAGTTTCAGTAATAATTTTTAGTGATACGCTAATCTAATTTTTTGAGATGTTTTTTTCCAATTTTTGTTAATGTTTTCATGTTAAGTTTCATAGTGATCATTTATATAATATAAATTGTATTCTGGTAAATGAAGACATGGAAGTGATAGGATAGAACTTTACATTTTTGTGTTTATTTTGTGTTTGTGCACGAATAAGGGGTGTCCAATGGGTTGGGTAATGTCCACGTTAGTGGGGGGGTGTCCAGGGGGTGTGGGCTGTCTAGGGGGTGGGGGTGTCTAGGGGGTGTCAAAGGGGTGGGGTGGTGTTTATTGGGGGTGTGGGGGAATTTCAAAGGGGTTGGGGTGTCCAAGGGGGTGCATAGGATGTAAAAGAGGGTGGAGGTGGTATCCCAGGGGGTTTGGGGGCTATCCAAGGGGGTTGGGGGTGTCCATGGGGGTGGGGGTTTCTATGGGGTGAGGTTTTGTCCAAGGGAATAGTGGTGTCAAGGGGGTGGGGTGCTGTCTATGGGTAGGGGTGTCCAGTTGGTGGGGGATGTCTGGAGGGGTTGGGGATATCCTGGTGTGGGGGCTGTCCGGAGGGGTGGGGCCTGTCCAGATGGTTCCTGGGGCTATGTAGGTGGTGGGGACAGTTCATAGGGGTGGTGGTGTTTAGGGGTTGTTCATGTGGGTCGGGTGGTCTCCAGGGGTGAGGGGGATTTCCAATGGGGTAGGGGTGTCTAGGGGGTGGGGGTGGTGTCGAGGGGTGGTTAAGGGCGGTCTAGTGGGTGGGGGTGTCCAAGGGTTGGGGGTGTCTACGTGGTGGGGTTGTCCTGTGGGGTGGGGGTTGTCTAGAGGGTTCAGGGGTGTCCAAAGGTGGGTGCGATGTCCAGATGGGTGGGGGTTGTCCAGGGGTGGGGGTTTTCCAGAGGGGTGGGGGTTTTCTAGTGGGTGGGGGCTGTATAGAGGTTTGGGTGATGTCTAATTTTTGGGGGCTATCCAAGGGGGAGGAGGGTAGTCTAGAGGGTTGGGTGGATGTCCAGGTGGTGGTTGGGGGTGTCTAGAGGGTTGGGGGTGTCCAGGGATGTCCAGGTAGTAGGGTAAGTGTGGGGTCTAGTGGGTGTCCAAGGTGGTGGGTGTGGTTTACATGGGTGAGGGGGAATTACAATGGTGTAGATGTGTCCAAGGGGTGGGGTGGTGTGGGGGGCGAGGGGGGCGGTCCACAGGGTGGGGGTGTCTAGAGGGTTGGGGTTGTCTGGGGGTGGAGGCTTTCTAGAGGGGTGGGGTGGTGCCCAGGGGGTGGGGGCTCTCTGGAGGGGTGAGGCTGTCCAGGGGGTGGGTCTGTACAAGGGATTGGGGGGGGGGGGTATTTCAAGGGGGTGGGGTGGGTGGCTGTCCAAGGGGGTGGGGGCCGGTCCAGAGGGTTTGGGGCTATCCAGGGGGTGGGGGAGGGGTCTATCTAGAGGGTTGGGGACTAGGGTTTGTCCAAGGGGGTAGGGGTGTCCATCAGGTGTCCAAGGGTGGGGGCTGTCTAGTGGGGTTAGGACTATCCTAGGTGTGGGGGGGATGTCTAGTGGGGTTGGGATATCCAGAGGTTTCGGAGGGTTGTCTAGGGGGTGGGGCCTCTCTAGAGGGGTGGGGGCGTTCCAAGGGGTGGTGTTGTCTAGGGGTGTCCAAGGGGGTGGGGTTTGTCCAAGGGGGTAGGGGTGTCCATGGGGTGTACAAGGGGGTGGGGGGGGGCTTTCCTAGGTGGTGGTGGTGTCTAGGGGGTGTCCAAGGGGGTGGGGGCTGTCTAAGGGTGTAGGGGTGTCCATGGTTTGGGGGATGTGTCTATGGAGTGGGGGTGGAATCTAGGGGGTGGGGACTGCCTAGAAGGTTGTGGTTGTTTAGAGGTGGCGGGATATCAATGAGGGTGGGGGATGTGTAAGGGGTGTCCAGGGGTGTGGGAGTGATGTCCATGGGGTGGGGGTGTTCAGGAGGGTGGGGTTGTCTAGGGGTGTGGGGGTGTTTAGTGGGGAGGGTGGTTTCCATGGGTGTGGTGGGGGCTGTCTGGAGGTGGGGGCGGTCGGGTCTAGTTTTGGTCGGGTATTGGACTATTTTTGGTCCTTTGTGGTCTTCTTTTGGTAAGTCATATCACTTGGGTTGTGTCCACGGGTGTCATGGGGGATATCCAATGGGGTGGGGGTTTGGGTCTTTTTTTGGTCTCATTCAGGACATCTTTTGACATGGAATAATAGTGGTTGAACGGTTTTATTTAAAAAAAATTATTGCGTTTATTTTATAACTGACGTAAAAAACACATGGGGATTTGTTTTTTACATAGATTATTTGAAAACCTATGTAATAAATGCATGGGAAACGGTTTTCATGACTGTTATATCATAACCGATGTAAAATGAAAATGAATAGTTTTTTATGTCTGTTAGTTTATAACCGATATAATAGATTTGTTTTCACATCTGAAATTATTTAACAGACGTGAAAGACTACTTCAGAGACATTTTTATCACATGATTTATTAAAATAATTGATGTGATAAACACATCAGACCAGTGATTTATGAAGTCGGTTATATAATATCCAATGTGAAAGCGTATATACCACGTCGGTTTTTAAATAACTGACGTAATAAACCATGACTCTGATGTGTTTTCCAGATCATTTTTTTATCATATAACGTGAAAAATGCTCTGGATTTGTGTTTTTTACGTTGGTTTTAAAATAACTGAGGTAAAAAACAGTGTTTATAAAATATTCTGTAATAGCATCGGCCAAAATCCAACGTAAAAAATAAATAATAACCGCCGTAAAAAATGTTTTATGCACTACTGTAAAAAGTTATCTTACCTTTAGTATAAATTGTATTGTTAATTCATTACCTGCATTAATAATAAATACAGTTTAATTTATACATCATAAAATTTTTCATGTTTATTGTTACCATAACATCACCTATGTCCATTTTGTAATAATTAGTTAATTATTTGTGTTTATGTCAGACGTTTTGTCGATAATCATTTCTTGGGTCAAAAATGAACATTATATGATGTCACTAGTCCATGTCATCATAAGTGAATCATCTCCAGAATCATATTCACGACATATTCATTACTTTTACACATAAATCTAATTCATTATTTTAATCCATTATATATGGTAATTAAAAGTGAACAATGTTATAATCATAGAGACGATATGTCGTACGTACACATGAATGAAGTTTCCATTTTACATTGATCATTATAGAAGTAAGGTGATTATTATTTTATCTATTTATAATGATCATTATATTATTAAAATCATCATAATAATTTAAATATACTTAAATATATCATACAAGTGGAATAACGAATAAAAATGAGTCACATCGCTTCGTAGAGGTGAAAGTTCAAACGTATGCACGAACGACGTTATCATTTTTATGCACATGTAAGAAAGAATATAATCGATATATCATTCTATTATAATGATTATATTTTCATTATTATCACATATGAAGATTAATTCTCTCATTATAACCTATAATAATAGACAATAATTGAAAAAGAACTAAATCGATTCTTGGAAGAGATAATTCACAAGAACATACGAATGATTAATTTCTTTCCCATTTGATTGAAGTAGATATGGATTTAGCAGACTATATTAACATAATAAAATCTATTTATATTGATTATACTATAACTATTATATCATCTTGGCTGGATGATATTTGAGGAAGTGGAAGAAGAGACAAAATACAAACAATTAAAGAAATCAAAATGTCTTCTTCGGTTGATTACCTTTGAATAACACCTAAACTACTCTATGAATGGTGTTCTACCTAAACTAAGGAATATAAAATGTGGATAGTTATTATAGGAAGAGTATTTTTTAGATCATGGATGAACTAAATGGCTTTGGATGTGGGAGTAATATATAAGAATGGGTTCCTTTTTATATGAGAGGGAAGGGGTACACATGGAAGGTGATAAAATATTAAATTAATATAAATTATATTTTTAATCCAAGTGACATAAACATGGTATACAAGTAAGATAAGATGAGTATTTATTTAAATAATCTCATCCACTAGTATTTAGACATGTATTATATTTATTTTAATCCTTATCATTTCGGTTTACCCTTAATTATTCTCTTTTTATTTTAAATGTGGTAACAACATTTTAATTGTTAAGAAGCAATTAATTTTACTTATATGGGGTCAATTATAAATAATTTTATTCTTAATGAACATTTATATCATATAACAATAATTTTTGTAATTAAAAATATTTTTAGGATTTTAAAATAATTTATAAATTATTTTTTTATAAAACATCAATTATGCCAATTTTTACACTATTCAATTTATTGAATTTAAATTAAATCCTAACAGAGAGATGGATTAAAAAACGATAGAATATTATAGTAACAAGTAATATTCATCTATAGAATTCGTGTATGACAAAAATTATTTCAAATTATTTTTATTTTAATATTTATAATATCATTTTTTTGAATCCGTTATTAATGAAGTAATCAACGCATCATCATTGTGTCATTATTAAATTTATTCATATAACCATTATAGATTACAAATATAATAAAATGATATAGAAAATATTATTATATTTATAATGATTTTCTATAGTCTAATTTATCAATTATATTTCCCCAACATAAAATTGTTTTAGTTAAAATATTCATGATTATGTTATATCTTCCATCTACAATATAATAAGTATCATAACATGTCATTTTCACACCCAAGTAGCTCATAAATACCAATATTATGGAATAAGGCTTGATATGGTCTCTCATGACTCATCAAATAATATTATTACATGTTTTAGGTTAGTTTTATGTCATTATAATATTATTTTTAACCTTATTTACCAAATTTACCCTTTAACCGTGTTAAATAAAAATAATTACAGAAGTTACTATTCAAAATATCGAAAAATAAATGGTACCTATTTACAAAATTTGGAGCATATGATTCCCAATATGTATTAAATTTTTATATATTCAAAACAAAGATGTTTCATTAACTTATTTATAATTAATTTCTATTGTCAAAACCAGAAAGAAGGTTTTTAAGAAGTTAAAAATATAAAAATATTAACAAGTGTTTATGTGAAATTTCAATATCAAATTACATCCATTGACCTAAATTAGATAAATGATTTAAAAAATTCCTATTTACACATTAAAAACAATTAATGTTAAAATCTAACTATATAAATAAATTACATGAAAATTTCATTTTGATTTAAAATGAAGTATTTTTTACTATACATAAAAATATAGATTTTATCCTAAAAGTACCAAAATTTCATATATGGTAAATTTTGATTAAACACATCTAATTAATAAGTGTATATTTTCTCATATATCATATAAGAGTGATTTTTTAAAAAAAGGATCTCTGTCAATAGGTGGTAAAACAACATTATCAAAATATTAGAGGCTTTTGTGTTTTAAAAAATATTCATTCTCATTTTAATCCTCTAATATTAATTTGACAAATATAAAAACATTTAATAAATATATAAAATCGTAATATTGATATTTGTGTTCATTCTTGCCAATACAACTACTATGCGTTAGTTACTATTTAAAATAATAATATTTTTGCTGTATAATTTTTCATTATAACTCATTGTTGTGTTCAATTTAAGATTTTAGAGAAACGTGCTATTTTTTTATGATATGATATCATACATAGTTCCCATTTAAACTTAAATTAATATTAAATTAAAAAAAATTATTAGGAAATGTATTATTCTATAAATTCTAGGTATGTTACATTATTCCCCTATTTTAGAAAATATGTCCTCACAATTATAAAATTGGGCTTGAAAAGATAATTGAAAATCCAAATCAGAAAAGGAGTTAATAAAACTATCACTTTAAAACAAATAAAGATAAGTAAAATTGTATACTACAATAAAACACCATCATTCCATGTAGTAAAACATAGATATGGACGAGAAACTAATAATCTTGTTCTGATGGGGAGTGATAGAAAAGATGATCAGGAGAAATCTAATAACCAAAAAACTATATAATTGTTATGGGTTAAACAGTCTATGTTTTCTTGGTAGGAAAAATAATTGAAAAACATTTTTATTTTAATAACCTTTTCATAAATGTGAGTAATTTATTGATGATCTTGACTAAGAACATAATGAAACGTACTTACTTGTCATGTAGAGTTTCCTCGTTTAATAAATATTGATCAAAAACTCATATTTTTTCCGAATGATAAGTATTCAAGATGACTTGGTCACACTTCAATTTCTAGAATAAACATCTATAAACTCAAATAATTTCAAAAATATGACCTATATATTTCCCATATCTTTAAACATTAACCAAAAACTAAATGGTTAGTACAAGATCATAAAATCCCAAAAAATAAAAACCATTTGTAAAAATAAATACTACTCTTAGTATCCAAAACTCAACAAACAATACCCAATGTTCAAAAAATTAAATTGATTAATCTATTCTCCTTAAAATTACTTAGAATAATCTAAACTAATATTGAAAACCAAAATTTATAAGTATGTGATCACATAGGCTTCCATGATAAATATTAACATTTATATACAAATATCATCAAATACTCTTAAAGACTCATACTTAAAATTAATTAACCTGATCACTTGTTCTCCATGAAAGGTTTGAAATTCACAATAATAAAAAAAATTACATTTTTCCACAACAAAATCATATTTTCCTCCAAAATAAAATTAAACCATTACTCCAAAAATAAAATCCTATAGTATTCTTTGTTCCTTATGAAAATAGTGTTTCAAAAAGATCGAACGTCTTCCAAATTAACATTTTTCAATTAATCACAAAATAATTTTCCAGTACTAAGGATATCCGTTTGATAAAACATAAGATCCCAAAATAAATTTATTATTGATCTAAAATATAATTTTACTAAAATGAATAAGCTGCACTAACATTGGAATTCATGTAGGTAACTGGAGGGTGATGTGCCCTTTTCACCCTACAGTTCAGGGTTTGATTCTTTTATACTTCTCGTACGTGATGGGTTGTA
Source organism: Viscum album (assembly GCA_963277665.1). Classification (NCBI taxonomy): domain Eukaryota; kingdom Viridiplantae; phylum Streptophyta; class Magnoliopsida; order Santalales; family Viscaceae; genus Viscum; species Viscum album. Next base: position 74,772 of record CAUJRU010001767.1, read on the forward strand.
ACCCATCATGATGATAGTACATTTTATAAAGATATATAATTCATATATGATTCCATATATGAGATAAAATATTCAAAAGTAACCATAAACTATTTTAATCTCAATAATAATATCATGGCCTTCTTTTTTCATCCCAAAAAGAAATATCTCATAATTATCACAAAATAAAAGATCAAACAAAGGTTATCCATCACATTATAATTGTGTCCATAGAAATGAAGATAATTCTTCATTGAATTAAATTTCAAATAACAAGATACAGTGTTACCAATACTATAAAATCACTTTCAATGTAATCCCATCATCAATAGAACATTAATTCATTTAAATATTTCATCATCAAAAAATCTACCATAACTTTTGTATCCCTAATAGTTAGACTTCATAATCATTCAGTGTTCTTATTGATACCCTATCCAAGATTCTCCATCTTATTTCATAATACATGATTCCTATAAATAAAATCAATCATAATGTCAAAATATTCTATAATGTCAAAACATGAGTTAAGAAATAATCCATACATTTCGTAGGTCATTTTCAATTTCCTAAAAATAATTTTGAATGTAATTTGGTATTGGTAAAAATATATTTGTACAGTCCTCTTGATCTCCTTCAAAAAACCTTCTTAATAAGAAATTTAGTTTCATAATGAAAATGCACACCACATTTAAAACATTCAATTGATCCCTCAAAAAGAACATATTTCCCTTTCTTGTAATCAACTGAATGCTTCCTTTTTCCATGGAAGGTTATTATTTTATGAAATTCATAACCACATCTATATAATATTCTTGTCCCATTGAATCATTTTCCTAAGTGTTTCATTCTATATCCTTAAATAATATGTTCTTGAATATACATATCATTTTTATTATTACCTAAATATCAATAGAGATTTGTTTCATGGATATATGGTTCCTTAGCAAAATCAACAATGTTGAAGTGGTCAATCATGACTCTAGATAGTTGTTTATGAATAACCACAATAATTCTCATTATAGATCCCATTTAAATTGGTTTAATATTTTGAAAATGTCCACAATTTCCTTCACATCTAATGATATGTTGGTTCCTACTAGACACATCCAATTACTAAAAAAATTGATTAATGTGTGTATATTAATAAAATCATAATATACTCTCATATGAGGAGGATAATCCCTGAGAAATACTTATTCTTGTTCTCTATAACTCATTCAATTTATCCAAAATAATTATTACTCTCTCTTATATGATAACCTTTTTTTTATAAAACAAGTCACTTTTTATGAAATAACACTATAACCTCTAATGTTTTCTAAACCGAAGTTTGATATCAACTATTAGGCCCTAACCATAAAACAATACACAATCTTGAGATTTGTAAATAATATGTCATTAATTCACATAAAAGACAATTTTTGGTTTAGATTTATAAATAATTAGGCAAATATTAACACATTACATATCTAATATTACAAAGTAGGCACTTCAAATCTATCAAAAAAATTTCAAAATAACAAAACTCTTTAAATAAAATAATAATTATTTTGTTGATAAAAAATAATCTTCAATTATTATGTTCACGTAAAATTCCTTATACCCTATGATAAATATTTCATAATCCTAGGATGATCATAAAAATATTAGTAAGTATTCTAAAATAAGAACAGAAAACATTACTCCATTAATACATAAAAATCAATTAAATAATGCTTTTCACTAATGACATATAAGCTCATTAACATACATCATGAAATCACAAGATTTGGGAATAACTCATAGAAATCATATATCATAATGGAAACATGTGGCATCCATAACATAATATAATTATAGATTCCACTAATATATAGGTAGTAACCTTAATGGTTACATTTGAAATACCCATGATAGTACATTCCCTAAATATCGTAGGAGAAACATTAAATTTTACATCTATCATGTAACCCAAAACATAAAAGAGATATCATGGTATCACATTCCCTTGGTTTATCGTAGAAACACCCGTATATATGAAAAATTCCCAATCCCCATAACATAATCATAAAACATAAAAAAGCATAAAATAAAATTATGATTTTCGCATTGCAATCATAAAAGGCCATTTCATAGTATAGACATAATCAATTATTTATCAAAAAAATTCACACCAAAATACATAAACAAGTTATATGGTATTTATTTCTCTTTTAAAAATATCATGTCTTATAGAGGAATCCTAATATAAAATAATACTAGCAGTGGAGGGGTTGTTTTCACGACATATGTTAAAAACAGACATTCCATTTTTCGTTTAGTAAAATTATTAACTAAAAAAAATAATTTTCAAATTATTTGAGTGAAATTAAAAGTAAAGTGGGTTGATTATATACCATATAAAAGAACATAAATTATAAATAAAAAAAATCATCAATAAAAGGAGATTGAGATGAAGTCCCTTATAAAGATATTATCATTACATCTAGGATAAATCGATGAAATAATTATGTGGGAGAAATATAAATAAACCCAATATAATTAGATATTTAGTGTAAAATAATCAGAGTACATTCACACATATTCGAGGAAAAAAACCATGATGTTGATGTTTAAATGAATAAAAAAATATTGAGTCAATATTCCCATTAAAAAGTTTATATAAATGACGTAAGAATTTATCAATGTGGTGGAAATTGTAAATTGACACAAAGGGATGTGTAAATTATAACATTTATAAATAAATAGTGATTCCACAAATAATCGTTTCATAATATAATCAATGAAGTATGTGTAGAACCCAATGAGTTGAAAATGAGTTTCGAAGTTCCCTTATGAAATTTCAGCATCCTAATATAATCACATACAAATTCATAAAATAAGGATATTAAGAGAAAAATGGGTTCTTGGTCATTTTTAAATAATATGTAAATTAAGATGGGTATATTAGTTCCCTTACCTTAAATTCGGCTTTTATTTATTATTGTTTATCTTCCTACATAATAAACATGGGTTATTTTCTACATTATACAAAAACATTTTCATGTTTACTATTCTGATTACATAACTTATGAACGTGTTATAATATTTATTTTATTATTTTAGATCATGTCTAATGTTTTGTCGATAATTGGTTCTTGAGTCGAAAATCAACATTGTATGATATCTCTAGTCCATGTGGTCATAATTCCATCATCAGTAGAATAGTATTCATGAAATATTCTCACATTTACACAAAACACATATTTTTCTAATTGCAACCATTAAATATTGTTATGAAAAATAAACAACATTATAATCATGGAGATGGTAGGTTTTACATACGCATGAGTAACTTTTCCATTTTTCATTGATCATTATATAAAGAATGTAATAATAATTTTATTTATCTAGAATAATTATGAAGTCATTAAAGTCATTAAAATCAATTACATAAACTTATATATATCATTTTGGTGATATAATTATTAAAAATTAGTTAGAAATCATTGTTGACATCAGAGTTCACACGTATGCACGAATGTCATTATCATTGTTATGCACATGGAAGTTAGAAAATAATTGATATATTATTATCTTATAATTATTAATATGTAATTTCTATCAGATGTAATGATTAATTCCATCATTATAACAAATCTTAATAGATTTTAATGGAAAAAAACTCAATCGATTTGTGGTGGTCATAATTCACATGAATTCATGAATGATTAATACCTCTAAAATTTAATGGATGTATAAATTCATCGTGGGGATGATATTAACTTAATAATATAACAATATATTTAGAATACTATATTTATTATATAATAATGGTTGTATTATATTTCAGAAAATGGAAGATGAAATAACATATAAACACTTAATGAAAATTATACAACATCTTCCATTGATCTCCTTTAAATAACTCCTATAAACTACAATGAAAGGTGTTCTTCCTAAAATAAGGATTAAATTGTCATGACCTGTCCCCCGAGGCCCATTCCATGACTACAAAAGCCCGCCTTCCATAGGCCAGGTGCTGGAGACTACCACCGAAAGGCATATTCCTTAAAATTGGGAAAGCATTGCCTTTATATCCAATAAACAAACTCAATCATGCACACAACAAGATATGAACACCGGTAAAAGGTATAGAAAAAAGAGTACCAAAGTAATAGGGGATGGAATACAAGACCAATAGTAAAGGTACAAGTATAGATAGAAATACAATAAAGCTCTTGGATTATCCACCATAGATCCTACCGGAAGGGTAGGTACATTTCGTCTCCACAGAACTCCACGTCATCTCATCACCTCTGTATACCTCCTAGTCATGGATCCCTCTTGTCTTACCCCTGCTACTCATCCTCTAATGTGTAGGTATAGATCTCAAATGGTTGTCTCTACAGTATGCCTCCTCTAATGTCCACCTCCTAGTTACTTCCAATCCTAGTACTCTCGTCTGCAGTCAGTGTTGTATGTCATCTTCACCAAACATGACATGATGCAGGAGTATACCGTGAATGGGTGAGTATAACGATACTCAATAAAGACCCCAAGACCCTCAAGGTCACACAATGAATCCACAAATGATAAATGAAAATGCAAGGAAACAACAGTCAATAATACATAGGTATATGCCCAGACACATACCTATATTTTCATGTATTCCCATATCAATCATGAAAAAACACAAGGCCCAACTCATTAGCTAAAAGCTCCAACATTCCATGAAGGAAGGAATACCACAAAGGTAACACCCCAAAGGTAAGTATCACATAGGTACGCCACACATAATATTACCACAAAGGATAGTACGACACATGTATTCCACATAGAATAATACCACCAAGGTATCACCACAATGGAAAGTACTCATCTTACACCAGGTAAAACATAGTTACATTAGTAGAGATGATTTGATATAACTAATAATTAATCTTAATTGGTTAAGAGGAGGACCCATTAAGGATCTTAAATCATTATCAGACCCACAGAGGATCATAGTACATTTTCATACCCATAGAGTATCCTATTACATTGCCAGAACATCTTCAGACCCACAAAGGAACCTAGTACACCGTCAGTACATCGTCAGACCCACACAGGATCCTAGTACATAGTCATTACATTTTTAGACCCACACAGGATCCTAGTACATCATATGTACATCGTCAGACCCACACTAGATCCTAGTACATTATCAGTACATCATAGGACCCACACAGGATCCAAGTACATCATCAGCACCTCAACATACCCACACTGGATCCTAATAAATCATCAATAATTTGTAAGACCAACATAGGATCCTAGTACATTGTCAGTACATTGTCATACCAACACATGATCCTAGTACATCATCAGTACATATTCAGACCCACATAAAATCCTAATATATCATTAGTACATCTTCATACCAACACATGATCCTAGTACATCGTCTTTACCTCGTTAGACCCACACATGATCCTAGTACATCGTTAGTACAGCGTAAGATCCACATAAGATCCTAGTACATCGTCAGTACGTCGTCAAACCCACATAATATCCTAGTACATCATCAGTATGTCATCAAAACCACATAAGATCCTAGTACAACAGACCCAAACAGGATCCTTGAGTATTACCGCATGGATTCCTAGAGAAGATCCATGTGGGATCTTTAAAGACAGATCCATGAAGGATCCCTTTCTCATGTCACATCCTCCTACAGGGTTCCCACACTAACCTCGTTTGTCTCCAGGAGGGTCCGCTCCTCAATCAACTAGGAGATAATCCAACTTCCACGATGTCCCACATAAACATATCTCAAAGGACCTCCATGTCATAGGGGTATCAACATAACAGATGGTGCATCAATCAGATGCCTAGTCTGTAAGTTATTAGCCTTTAAGTCCAGAGGGGATGGTTGGATTCATGCTTGATCCAACCCGACTGTACCCCAACTTTTTTACGAAACATAAGTGGGGTATTCTATAGGTACATTCTCTCTCAGAGGTTTCTGGTGCCATAGACGGGTTGTGAAAAGCAGGCTCAGTGACAATGCTATGGCTAAAATAGTGTATAGGGTCGAAACTGGTCCGGGTATGGTCCGTCCAGGTTGGAGTTACATGGCGTGACTGGCCCAAAGTCAAACAAGTTCGGGACGACCAGGCTCGACCCGATGGGTCTCGCCTGGCTCGCACTGGGCGGCATGACCTGGCTGTACATGGGGGGAGTAGCACATCCCATGGCTTGTCACACCGAATGCCTTCAGTCGTTCGGTCGCTAGCTCCTCACTGGACATACGAGTCCCGCTCGGTCCAACTCGACCAGCTAGATGGCTTGCCTCTTCTCTCCTGGCAGTGCGTCATGCGCCTCCCCTCTATAGATAGCCAGAACATCATCTGCCCTCTAGCCTCCACGTGTTCTCTTCCCCTTCTCACCACATAGAAACACACTGCCCCGGTTCCATGCGGCTAGTTCGAGAAGTAGCTGCCACTTTTATTCACCGTGAAGAACACAACAAGCATGAAGAATATGGGAGGGGATCATGTCATGTTCCTTTGACCTAGTCCCTCCACATTATATTGGTAGCAAGCAGATCAAGGGTATTAATTCAACCCATATAATAAAGAACAACGAAACCCCCACAAAACCCATAATATATATTTTTCCCAATCCACACGAAGAAGAATAATCTATGAATCAACTAGATATTGAGTTGACCCAAATTCTTCATTTAGAAGAGAATAAAAAGGGAAAACAATAATCAGAAAAATTTAAATCCATCCTTGAAGGTTTCTTGTTGTGTTGCGAGATGAAAAAAGTGTAGGCGAAGATGGTTCCAACGTTCGTCGCTTCCGATGTCGGCCTCATGCGTTGTCTTCTTCCTTGACTCCGAAGAACATTTTTCGATGGCGTTATTTTTTCTGGAGGAGAATTTATTCGTTGGTGGATGGGTTCATCCATGTTCTCCCAAGCATCCCCCATTTCCAACAAATTCTCTCAAAAGAATAAAAAACCCAAAATAAATATAGTTTGTCCATTTTTAAAGTGTTGAAACAAATTATGTTGGCATCATTAATCAATTGATGTGGCATAATTATTTAATGGGAGGAAGTTCAAGAGTTATCTCTCATTAATCGATAGGATTATAAGATTTTGGTGGTCCCCACAAATTTTGAATTGAAATTGGGGGTTTCCCAATTTTGGTGGACCCCACCTTCTTATCCCTTGTAAAAACGTTTTATTAGAAATAAAATTAATGTTTATTTTATTTTATTTTCATTTTCACAAAAAACCCAAAATATATATTTCAACCTCGACCTAGAGACGTAGGGGTGAATGTCTACGTAAGCGAATATCGGCGCTGCGAGATCAATGATGTCCTCAGATTTCAATTCCAAACAACGGTTCAAAATGTACAAAACACCACATGCATGTTTACTAAACGTACCCGAAAAAAAAAGATATGAAAATTATTAACAGTCACCCACGACATGCATTGGTAGTGGATAGGCTATGCCAAAGTGAAACATGTCCCAACTAACCGAACGATACTCTCGAATTTCAAATCCGTGTTGATTTTTAAAACATGTGGATTTTATGATAAAATAATTGTCACATAATTATTTTATTCACAACAAAAAATTAACATTCACTGGTCGCCTGCGCCGGCCAATGATAGTATCTTCATAATTAAATAATGCCATCACGAATTTAGAATTGGTCTCAGATTTTCAATCGTAGCTACCATTTGTGAGTTATATGCATTTGAAAAATAAAATAATTTATTTAATTATTTTGTTTATGATTATGCCATTTTGGATTTTTCTCACAGGAGGCTCATGCCGACCAATATTAAGTCGTACCTAGGGTAAAACTGTTTGTCTAACCGTGACAGTGCCCTTTGATTTATAATCTTGGCAACTGTTTAATTGCTATTCCAATTATTTAGGAAAACTGCTTATGTGAGCTAATTAAATCGTAAAAAAACATTGACCAATCATTCCGGGCACTTCGGGCCTCAGAATCACATAACATCAGATTTTTTGGTATCGTAATAATTTTATATAAATAATAAAAGTATACGGAATTTTCAGGACATAAAATTCACCACACCATAAGGATTTACGTCCATTAAATCCAAAACCAAGGCAAAACAACCAAAAGAGGGTAATGAACCTGAATCTGAGCCTCCTTCTCCCATGTTCTCTCTAAGAGGTTCCTGTGCTACCAGCAAATGTGTACCAGAGGTATCAACCTCCCACGAAGGACCTGCTACTATTGATCGTCAATCTATACCGGAACCTCCTTAAACGTCACCCAATCATCGAAGTCAATCTCTTCATCGTCGATGATGTGGGGTAGGTTGTGCATGTATCTCATTAGCTAGGATACGTGGAAGACGTCACGCACACTCTCCAACTATAGTGGAAGATCCAAGAAGTATGCTACCTCACCTATCCACTAATGTATCAGAAAATGACCGATAATCCACAGTGATAAATTTCCCCCTCGGCCAAATCTCCATAGTCCCCATTGAGGAGAGTCTCTAAAGAATACATGGTGACCATCCTCGAACTCCAGAGGACTCCGTCTCCTGTAGGCATAAGACTTCTACCAACTCTTTGCAGTCTTTACTTGTTGGAACGTGAGAAATCGGGATACAAACTCTAACACTACTTTCATCATCTCTAGCCACCAATACTAAAGTCGGAGGTCCTGGTACATCTTCACCACACCAGGAGAAACCTCTAGAGGGGACACATGGAACTCTTTCAACACATGCTCCCGAAGCACCACCATTACCATGGTACATCCTCAGAGGAGGACGTAGTCTACCCTACTATTAGAAAATACATTAAGTGTCTCCCCTAAGGATCTATGAGCACGTCGAGCCTCGTAGTCTATTCCCCCATGCTAAGACTTTCTGACTTGCTAAAGGAGTGGTGGAGTGATGGTCCTAGATTGGATGTAATCAACTTCATCTCTTTCCATGAAGGATATATATATATATAGTGAATAGTTACTCTAACGCCTTACTCAGCAGTTGAATACCAGACCACCTGCTGAGTGTCTCTGCTATCACATTCCCCTTCCTAGAAGTATAGACTATCTCAATGTCATTTTCATGGAGGATATTTAGCCACTCCGATTAGGAAATTAAAATTCAAAAATTTTGCTTCCACGAGGGTGATCCTAGCCGACTCATTAGTGATCAGTCACACCCTCTTATGTAGGATGTTATCCTCTACGTCCTGGGCTTCCTTTTTCGCCGACCAAGGGAACACTCATTCCAACATTTTAGTTAAACCATAATATTTTTCCTAATATAGTCAGTATGAGTATGAACTGTTGATGTCCATTACATACCCAAAACTAACATCGTAAGGCCTTGACGCTTCCACTAATAGGTTCCAACTGAAAATCTCACCTCAAGGGTCATATCACACCATCAGCGTAAGTGTGATTATCAAGTCTCCTCCCAAAGGTATCTCTAGATGTGAGGGTCATGTCAACAGTTTAACTAGAAACTCTGGGTCTTAGAAAAGATTCATGGAAGGAAGGAATGATTTGTGCCTATGTATAATTTTTTGGAAGATGGTATAAGACAAAAAACATACATCGAATCATTCCTAGATCCCTTGGGTTTCACTCCTTGACCGCGTGCAGCTACTCGCTTCCTTTGTCCTCCATCTCCCCGATACTGGTGGAAACGTGAATGGGGGTGGTTGTAACAAGTCAAAATGTACACCACCTCATGTTTCTCCCCTAGCTTTGCTTCCACGTCTATATCCTTGTAGATTCATCTATCCCTAACACTTCTTCTTCCTGAAACATTTTTACATGCCCAAGTCTCTGAGACTTGCGCCAGTTCCCAATTTTCCCACTACTAACATTCACTAGCTATATCCGCTCAGCTAGAGAACATTCAACCACAAAGGTACTTCTAGTACCCTAACATAAGTAGGAATTCATATAGGAATAGTGTTAGCTCAGATGTCCCTAAAGACACTTTTCTTAGAGGTCCGAGCTCTAAAGCACTATTCTTACTATATTCATCGAGTAGTTAGGATAGTCAGTATACCTCGATGAACACTCAACTACTGATATTTAATCATGTCAAAGCTGTAGAACCTATAGGGAACTCTTTGCCACCTCCATATGCTAGTCCTTAGTCGCCTATGGGGAAGGCTCGCCTCGAAACAAGATGGGTATCAGATACTGAAACCCATGTAAGACGCTAAGACTATATGTGTCTTCTACATATACCACTAGTTGTAATTGTAGACCAGTGGGTACTGATATCGATGGCACACTACCAGAAGGTACCATCTCGGACAACAATCCACGTACCGAAGCCTCATCACTATGCATACCATCTTCATGGTCACTCATAAGAAAATAATAGAAGCTAAGATCACTATCTACACTACTAGTGTCTCAAATAAGTGGAAAACTTTAGCAACTGCCTCTAGCCAGCCCTCAGCTGCGTGGGAATCTGTCTCACCTCAAAACCTCGGAGGCCTCTACCGCTGGAACTCATGCAATGCGCTCAATCGACGTGCATCCTATACTAGTGGAGTTGGAGGTAACGACTTCCCAATGAGTAGTGGTGCTACTAGTACACCACTCGAAGGTGAAAATTATATAAGAGGGCCCTACACCGAGCCCTCATAGATTGGTGGTCCTTCATCACATACTCTCTTAGAAAACCTAGCTAGTTGTTGACATGACAGTATTCGGATAAGGAACATGTGCTCCACGGTAATTATGTTATACATGGTGAGATGACTCAAGAAAAAATATATACTTTTCAAAACACAGGAAATTTGGATTTTCGTCCGCTATATTAGAAATCATAACTCAGGGTCCCAGTGCATGGATACGTCGTCCGCCATAGAAACAACAGATTCCCTAAAATGACATTATCATTTTTATGTACATTGAAGTAAGAATATATGGGAGAACTCTGGATTTTAGTTTTTAAGACATTGAAATTTTATTGATGTTACTCTAGAGCATGACGTTCAAACAACATGTGATTCCAAGTCCCGGTGTGGCCAGAATTAAATTTTAAGTGAGTTCACACTGGACACTCCAAATAAAAAATAATAATTCTAAAAAGGTAGCTCAGATGGGAAAACTGAGGGAACCATTGAGTCTGGAGTGTGTTTTCTACCCTAGGAGGGGTATAACATTCGCGGGTGCGGCCCTTCTGTGGAAAATGCCCCGAGGGACGTTTTAGTAATTTAGCATCTTCGGGTGTGAAAATTATAACATCTGAATGGAGGCTCGAATTAAAATTTTGAGACCAATTTTGTGCTCATAATGTGGATTTTACCCTAGGGGCCGCTTAACCCCGACCCCAATGAAAGTACATGTACAGGGCCTACGGGCGGGGGGTTTAAGTGTTTTCTATTTAAACACACCACCCCCACCCTCTTATCCCACCTCTTTCTTATATGGTAAAAATTATCTCAACAAAGGTAGAAACCTCCCTCTATGATCCTCTACTCAAATTCTCCGGCAAGGCGCGTCGGCTCCGTCGGATCGTTGGTGAAGCTATAGGCTACGCCCAGCGAGGGTCGATCATGAATTTTCAATTTTAATTCCCTCAACACCTTCAAATGAAAATCCTTGCGTCGAAATTTTTTCTGATCATCGAGAAATTCCCAAAGCTGTGTAGCGCTCATTTTTATTTTCCCAATTATATTTTCGGATCAAATATTTGAGTACCGTGGTCTCTGGGGTGACCTTTGGAATTTTTTCGCCCGTTTTCTCGTATTTCCAGTAGTCGGCATGGAGATTCGATGGGCTTCCAGCGGCGGTGGTGGCTTCCGGGATGGCGGTGGTAGTTTCTGCAATGGCGGTGTGGTGGTGGGCTCCTCAGCACGGTGGAGGGATCCTCCTTGGCGGCGGGCTCCAGGCGGCGGTGGCTTCACAAGGCGTGGTGGACTCCCGGCGGCGGCGCGCATTGGTTCTCAGTCTAGTGGAAAGGGGGTCACTGCATGCGACCCCATGAGGTAATTGAGACCCACATTCTGCAGGACTCCATGCGGACAAGCGACTAGCCACGAGGGACGGTCGGCGGCTAGACCGCGGGTCCAGGGTCGGGCCGTGCAGTAAGGCCACAGGCCAGTGCTGCGGACCAAGCCCGTCCCGCTCGAGGGTGTTCGTCCCCTAACATTGAACACCCGTAACATCCACTACGGGTGTTTGTTTTGTGTGACGTATGAAGAAGTGTAGTCCTCGTCTAGATACGAATCTTTTAAGATGGTCTTGGGAAATTTTACCTCCCAAGATGGGTGCTTAGTGGCACGTCATGCTCGTTATGTTCTACGTCAAGATTCTTCCTTTTGGATGGTGCGAACACATTTGGAGTTTGTTTAAGGCACCATCAGCGGCGTTGTGACCCTGCCATCGAGAATAAGTGGTCTTGGGTGGTTTAATTCATTGAATTCGGAGATGATGCTTGGGCCCCACGAGCCATCTTCTAAGATGTGAGCAGCGTTTTGCATCTTTTTCATCAGACATCAGTTTGGGGTTAATGAGTAGTCGTTATGGCATGTTTTTATGAGGGAATCATTATGGCGCAGTTTTCCCGACTTCTTTCGGGATAGAGGTGTGGGCCCCACAAGTCATCGTAAGGGCAGAAAGTGACATTGAATAACTTCTTTTTCGGGAATCTGTTTCTAGGGAGTGATTAGTCTACCTCGCGTGTTTTTTTGTGAGGATTACAGCAGTGTAATCTGTTTGGGTGTGAAGAGATTCTTTCAAGATCTAATAAAATGTGGAAAAATGAAAGGGCATTTGTCGGCGGTTTCTTTGATACACTCCATCTCAACACACAGTCGCGATATTAGCGACACCCAGTGATGGCGCATGAAGCGATGAGTTATCAGAACAGTTCTGGGCTTACCCACTAGCGTGGTGGGCAGTGGGTTACCCATTGACCTTAGGGTTTACCCTCCTGTAGGGCTGGGCAATGGGTCACCAATTGATTTTAGGGTTTACCCTCCAATAGGGCTTGGCAGTGGGTCACTCGACAACCTTTCAGGGTTTACCCTGCAGCAGTGCTGGGTAGTGGGTCAACCGATTATGTTTTAGGGTTTACCCTCCAGTAGTGATGGGTAGTGGGTCACTCGATGACCTTTTGGGGTTTACCTATCAATTGGGTTGGGCAGTGGGTTACCCGACGATGACTTCTATCAGTCTCACCCCTTCTGATGAGGCTAGTCAGTGGATTTTTCTCCGTGGATACCAGAGCGGGACTTTTGGTTGTACGGTTTAGCGATGTGGAAGCTTTGATGTGAATGACCATTGGGCATCAGTGATGGCTACCCTTAGATCTGTTGGCAACTCATCCTGGGATGATCTTGGAGATGGATATCCCCTCACACACTCATTCAGGTTTCTTGTTGAGAATATATATATATATATATATATCCACTCTATATTTTTTCCCAGTCCATGTGTCTAGTTACCCTCCTTCTAGGTAGGGAGAATACATGTAGGGTGTGCCATGTTATTTTTGTGTCTATATCCTCTTGGTTTGGGATGAGTCTACTTCCTTTGTTTTGTTGGGTTCAGCAACACTCTGTCTATTGTACTCTTACATAGTTTTGTATATAATATACCATTTTTTTCCTCTTTGATTGCTCCCTCAAGATTTCGAGATATCCGACTGAGTGTCCTTATACTCAACCCTACTTGGGATTTTCCCACACTTGGTGTTCCCTTGCAGACGACATGCAGGTCGATCGAGACTACGGAAGAGCGTAGAGGACACAGGAGCTCGAGCTACATTCAATGGACGTAGTAGGACTTTTAGGTGTGAGACCCACCAGGTGTTTACTTTCATTTACCTGTTGCCAGTTTGTGGCACATTTTAGGCTGAGCTCGTGTTTTCCCCTTTTTTTGTTTAGTATCTTTCAGTACTATTCACCACATTACTTTTTCCTATTTAGAGATTGAATCATGACTATAGTTGGGTTATAGTTGTTTGCCGTTTGATTTATTTTTTTACTCTGGACATCTTCATTGAGTGGGCTATGTGTGTGTGTGTATAGGTACCTAGGAAAATGCCTCCTGAGATTATTATGCCTTCGGCGCTTACTAGCAGCCCCTGGACTATGTAGGTGGGCTTGTGATAGTTGCAGCTCGAGTCGAGTATGGTTGGGTCGTGACAATGTGGAATCAGAGGTGGATCGTTCCTTGGGTCATTATTTGGACGTCCATAAATTGGATTATGTAGGGATTTATGGAAATAGGTTTGACGTGTCTCAAGAGTGGATCTCAGGCCAGGGAGTCCAGTGATGGTACGGGTGGCTGACATATCAATTCACCAGGACCATGATAACCCGCTTGTCAACTTGGTACGCTGAGACACTTTTTGTTGGGATCTTTGGAGCATGCATCTAGTAGGATTGAGTCTTTGAATTTCCATTTTGAGTCGACTCCCCTTTGTTATTACTGATATATATATATATGCTCATCTGATCGCGGTAATCCATGATAATATTCATGATGCCCCCATGACAGGAGCCATCCAGGTTACCTTCTACAGTTTGTGTCGACAACCTGGAGAGTCTTGAGGCGTCAGTTTAGGGACCCTCACCTGATCCCATTCTTCCGAGGGGTTTAACAGTGGCCCCTACACCTAGAGAGCGGCTGTTAGTACCAGCAGTACAGGTCGAGGATGAGCATAGGATGAGTGAACTCCGAGACTTTCAACATCAGCGACCGCAGAAGTTCCACGGAGACCTAGATCCCCAGGCAGCAGAATACTGGCTAGAGACCGTGGACTAACATTTTAGGCTACTATGGACACCAATGGACCAGATGGCAGCCACAACTGCAAGCCTTTTCCTCGGGATGGCCGGGTGATGGTGGGGGTTGGTCACGCAGACCCACGACGAGTCATCTCTCACCTGGGATAGCTTCTAGTATCTCTTTTGGGAGGAGTACTCCCCCTCTTGTTTACGCTCCATTCAGATTTAGGAGCTTCTAGAGCTGCAGCAGGGGGCGATGACCATGGTACAGTACACAGTCAGGTTACTAATATGACATGCTACTCGCACGATATGATCTGGAAAAGATACTTTCAGGCACGGAAGTTTGAGAAGGGTCTTCAAAGGGAGATCCATAGTAGTGTAGTACCCATGTACATCACTAAGTATGCAGGGGTGATAGAGAAGGTTCCATTTATGGGGAGATTCTTTGCTGATGGACACCAGCTGATAGGGCCTAGTGGTGGCTGGTTCATAGGATAGTCCTCGGCGACATGCAGGTAGCAGAGAGTAGGGTCTCGGTTGACGAGGCTCTTCCATGTGCAGACATATGGGAAAGGTCATACACTGTAGTGGCACCGTCAAGAACCGGAGAAGGCATAAGAAAGCTGGTGTTATTCCTGATAAAGACAGGGCCACCAATCATGGGACTTCATGACTAGGGGTACCGATCAACTGTTGGTGGCAGGGGGCACACTGTAGTGGTAGAGGCAGCGCCGTGACCAGGGATCCCCCTGGCGAGGACAATGTGGTACTCAGGGAGGAAGCACAAGTAGAGTGGATATCCCTAGAGGTCGGAGATGGCGTTTTGATTTCCTTCCACCGCTACCATTGGGCAGCCCACGCTAGGATCAGGGAGCTGGCGGTAGGGGTCGTAGGCTGCTTCAGGCTATGGGTGCTCATGAGCCCCCAACACATGAGATGGTTCGAGGTACACTTTTTTTATTCTATTCTTGCTTCGATACTAGTAGAAACAGGCAGCTGCCACTCATTTATATCATTGTAGTTAGTACAAGAGTTGGAGATTCCAGTAGAGGCACTGAAACCAGCACTTATCCTCGAGGAACCTACGGGAAGTGCCTCGTTAGTGACCTTTATCTGCAGACAGTGTGACATATAAAATAGAGGATGGATTTTCATGTGGGACCTGCTCGACATCATGATGGAACCTTATGACATCATCCTGGGCATGGACTGGCTCTCTATGGTTCACGCCCAGATCGGCTATTTTCATAGAAAAGTCAGAGGCGTATTTTCTGATGGGATGAGGTTAACCATCCTTGGTGAACAAGTCCTCATGGAAGAGAAAAAGGGTACTCTTAGAAGGTGACCCCGAAATTTTGTACACAAGTTGGAGATAATTTCTCTCGGAGTAGCAGATGCTACAACAACCTGGATCCCTACCATTGTAGAGGACTATATAGACGTATTTCTCGAGGATGTCCTGGGACTACCACTGAGGTGTGAGATGGATTTCTGCATTGACATGCAGTTGAGGACTGCTCTGATATCATGTGCGGCTTATCATATAGCACCCACAGAGCTTTTGGAGTTATGGAATTATCTAGACAACCTTCGTGAGAAGTGATTCATCAGGCCTATTGTGTCCCCCTGGGTAGCTCCGGTTTTGTTTGTGAAAAAGGCAGATGGGAGTCTGCTGGATTTTGTGGATTATCATTGCCTGAATCAGGGAACGGTTAAGAACATGTACCCTTTGCCGAGGATCAATGACCTCTTTGACCAGTTGAGAGGTGCGAAGTGGTTTTCCAAGATTGATCTTCGATTCAGCTACCACTCGTTGCGGGTTCATGAGGCTGATATCCCAAAGTTGGCTTTTAGCTGTTTTTATGGGCATTACGATTTTCCGGTGATTCCCTTTGGTGTGACGAATGCACCTGTGATTTTCATGGATTTGATGAATCAAATATTATAGCCGTAATTGGACCAGTTTGTGGTTGTCATTATTGACGACATACTCATGTACTCTATGACAGTGGAGGAGCTCATGGAGCATTTAAGGATGTTCATAGAATTACTCTAATATCACCAGCTATATGGGAAACTCTCAAAGTGACATTTTTGGATTCATGAGGTTCAATTTCTGGGTCATTTCATTACATTGTAGGTATTGGCCATAGATCCCATGCAGATAGATGAAATTCTTTCTCGGGAGCTATCCAAGAACACATCAGATGTGTGTAGTATCCTTGGTTTTTCAGGGTACTGTAGGAGGTCTGTGGACGATTTCTCTAGGATTGTTGCCCCATTAACCGCATTGACACGAAAGGGATGATCGTTCACCTGGACTGATCAGTGCCAGAAGGCCTTCAGGGAGTTGAGACAGAGGCTGACTAGTGCTCCAGTGTTGTGGCTTCCAGAGAAGAGCATTGAGTTCCTGGTGTGCTGCAATGCTTCAAGAGCTCGGCGCGGGTGCATGCTGATGTAGCAGCGAGTAGTTATTGTATAAGGTCCAATGCAGTAGAGGCCCCATGAGAAGAATAATGTGAATCACGATTTAGATCAGGAAGCAGTGTACTTCGCCTTATGGTTATGGATACGTTACCTTCTGGGAGAGCGTTTTGTGGTTTACTCGGTCCACCAAAGCCTCAAGTACATCTTCACTCAAAAGGATTCGATTTTGAGGAAGAGTCATTGGCTGGAGACACTATAAGAATATGATTTTGAGATTTTCTACACTCTAGGGACGGACAACGTAGTAGAAGATTCCCTTAGCAGGAAGTCATAGGCTCGTATAGTTTGGGAAGCTTCAGAGTAGTTGGATTCCCTATGGCTGACCTTGGGGAAGTAGGAGGGCACAACGTTTCTATAGTCGATGGTGCTGAATCCTTCACTCCATGAGCATGTGAGAGATTCATAGTTGGGGGATGTCAACAGTGAGGTACTGCGTGATTAGTTATCCACGGGCGAGGCACCCGATTGGTATTCTAAAGGAGGGAATCATGAGATCATGTTCCAGGGGAGAGTTGTAGTACCAGTGGAGATACAGGAGGAGTTGATGCGGGAATTCCACACTTCACCATTGGTTGTACATCCCAGTGTGGGGAAAATATAGAGATACCATCAATGGCAGGATTTTCTGTCTTGCATGAAGTGGGGCATAGATGAGTTCGTTTCTCGATGTCTTACCTGTTAGTAGGTGAAGGTAGAGCATCAGGTTCCGATAGGGTTGTTGCAGCCCCTTGATATCCCAAAGTGAATGTGGGATGTCATATCAATAGAATTCATCACAGGGCTCCGGCACACAAGGAAGGGCCACGATTCAATTTGCGAGATACTGGACTAACTCACAATGTCGGCACACTTCCTTGCCATCAGGTAGAAGAGCTCGGTGGAGAGTCTGGGGTGGCTGTACGTTCGGGAGATCATCTACCTTCATGGAGTACCCTAGATGATTGTCTCCAATCCTAACAAGCGGTTTACATCGCGATTGTGGCGAGGTCATCAGGATGAATTCTGGACTCAGCTGTGGATGAGTATAGATTTTCAACCCTAGACCGATGGGCAGACTGAGTGCACTATCCAAGTGTTGGAGGATATGTTCATGGCGTGCATTTTAGTCTTTGGCCTGAGCTGGGAGGTTCACCTTCCATTGGTGGAGTTCGCGTACAACAACATTTACCACTATACTAGAGGCATGGCACCTTTTGAGGCCCTCTACGGGATACCCTTAAGGTCATAGTTATGCTGGAAGGTGGTTCGGGAGACCTCCCTCATGGGTCGAGAATTTGTGAAGGTGACGACGGAGAAGGTGCATGTCATTCGTGAGTGGATGAGGACATATCAGAGAAGACAGAAGTCTTATGAAGATCGTCGTCATAGGACTTTGGAGTTCAAGTAGGGGGACCATTTCCTTTTGAGATTCTCTTCGCGACATGGGAAATGGAGGCTTGAACAGGGTGTAAAGTTATCCTCGAGCTTCATTGGGCCCTTTGAGATCATGCGTAGGGTCGGTGAGGTTGCCTAACGTCTTTTTTACCCGCATTGCTGGAGAGAGTGCATGATGTCTTCAACCTGTCGCATATGAGGAAATACATTCATGACCCCACACACGTTATCGAATGGGGAGATATGGACATTGAGGATGTAGCCACTTTGGGGGAGCACCCAGTGGCGATCGAGGAATGGCAGGAGCAGACACTACGTGGACGAGCCATTCCTTTGGTTCGTGTGTTCTGGCAGCACGAGAGAGTGTAGGAGAGCACCTGAGAATGATAGAGATAGATGTGGGCTCATTATCACGAGTTGTTTTTGTAGATTTGTTTTTCAGGGGTGAAAAACATGAAGGAGATAATGATGTGGGAACTCCGGTTTTGAGCCTGTAAGACTTTGAAATTTTCTTGATGTTATTCTAGAGCAGAGCGTTGAGACGACATGTGATTCTGAGCGACTAGTGTGGCTGGAATTAAATTTTAAGTGTGTTATCACTAGACACACCAACTAAATAGAATATCTCCTAAACGGTTTCTCAGATGGGAAACCAGGGGGCACCTTTGAGTCCGGAGTGTTGTGTTTACCCTAAGAGGGGTATAACTTTCACGGGCGCGACCCTTCGATGGAAAACGCCACCATGGGCATTTTTGTAATTTTTCCTCATTGGGTTTGAACATTATAAATTATGAATGGAGGCTCAGATTAAAATTATGAGACTACTATTGTGCTCAGAATGTGGATTTTACCGAAGGGGAAGCTTAACCCCAAACCCGCTGAATGTTCGGGTATGGGGCCTACGGGCGGGTGGTTTAAGGGTTTTCTATCTGAACACACCATCCCACCCACTCTCCCCCTTGTTTCTTCTCTGGTGGAAATTCTCTCAATAAACGGAGAAACATCCCTCCAAGATACTCTCCTCCACCTATCCAGCAAGGCACAACGGCTCCGACGGATCGCCAGTAATGCTACGGGCTACGCTCATTACGGTAGGCTCGTGCATTTTCAATTTTAATTCCCAAAACCCCTTAAAATCCAATTATGTGTGTTGAAATGTTGTATGATCATTGAGAAAATACAATAGTTGCATAGGGATCCTTTTTATATTTCCAACTATTTTTTAGGATTGGATTTTCATGTCCTAGGGTGTCCTGCGTTACCCTAGGATGTATTCCTGCCGTTTTCTCCTTTTTCCGGTGGTCGGCACGACGGTCCGGCGGGCTTTCAGCTACGGGTGTGGCTTCCAAGATGGTGGTGAAATTTTCCATGACAGTGGCGCAGTGGTGGGATTCTCAGTGGTAGTAGGCTCCAGGCGGCAGTGGCTTCGTGCAGCGCGGGGGGCGGAGGTCGTCGGCCGGTTGGACAGGGGGTCACGACGCGTGACCCTATGAGGGAACAGAGACCCACCATCGTCGGGTCTCCACATGGACCTGTGACCAACCACGAGGGACGATCAGTGGTGTGGAACTATGGTCCAAAGCTAGGCCACGCGGCAAGGCAATGGGTCGGAACTGCGGACCGTACTGGCCGCCGTGGGCCGGCCCAGGCCAGGTGGACCGGCCGGACCAGGCCGGTCCGGCCCTAGGGGGTTCGTCCCCTTACTTCATACACCCATAACATCCACTACGAGTGTACAATTTTCATGTCATATATGTAGGTGGAATCCTCAATTCTATATGAAGCTTTTGATATTGTCTCGGGAAATATTAATTCACGAGATGGGGGCTCGGTGGCGCGTCACGCTCGTTAAGTACTACGCTGGGATTCTTCCTTCGGATGAATTGAACACATCTAGAGTCCGTTTAAGGTTCCATTAGCGGAATTGTGACAGTGGCTTCAAGACGAAGTGTAGAGACCCGTATCCTGACGTACATGGACATTACATTACTTTTGCGGAAAACTTAGTACATTACACAAACACACACACAAGGATCGTATTAGTTTAGTGTCTTTGGAAACTCGGAACGTAAACTTCTAATTGTGGTGGAAGATCTTCAACATATCCCATAAAGATCTTCCTTTTTATACCTAAAACCTTTCTTTATATCCTGGGGAAAAGAAAACATAAAAGGGTGAGCTCAAATGATCAGTAAGGGTAAACAAAGGAAATATCAATCACATAATTTTCATAAGAACATAACATTTTTTTGGAAATCTTAACCTGCAAAAGAGAGCATAATTTCATAACATGGGATAAATCATAGTGGTGAAATGAAATCAGAACTTAAAACATTACTCATTGTGGCATACACACATAATCATAGAGAATCATTTCTTGTTAGTCAAGACTCATTGCCAAGACTATCTTAGTGGACAAAGTCCCTTTCTGAATCGAGTAATCCTCGTTTCAGTCCTGTTTCACTGAACCGGTATAACCTACCATTCCAGCCATGTCTATCTCATGAGATATAAAATCTTTACCCAATGCATTGGAGGGAGATATAGGTCCCACCCATCTTATAATGTATCCTTTCTTATGTGTTCCACATAATCATAAATCATACATCATCGCATAACACATGTAACAAAAATGGGATTCTTGAAACATCATGACATCATAAAACAAATCATATAAGGTAAATGACTTCATAAAAATAATTCCCTCACAACATAATCAAATCAATGTAATAATAGGGATAAAAACATAACCCTATATTATCTTAGATGGAAAATAATTTTGATAAAACACTTGAACTCCATTCTTGAGGAAAATATCTTATCTACTTCAAAAACACTTTTCTTTTCTTAACATGTCATGAAATTATAAACTAAAAGAAGTTGATTAAAAATAAACTTGAAAACTTGTAAAGGATGCTTCTTGGAAATAATGTTTTAAAAATCCATTCATGCCGCATAAGTTAAAAAAAACATTCTTCTCGTACTTTTGTCGAAAAAGTCAAAAAGTACCTCGTACGAAAAATGACAAAAGATTCCTTTCATACATATTACTAAAAACTCACCGAAGGGTAAAAATGGATTTAAACAATTGTAGGTGGATGGAAATAATATTACATATTGATGAAACATGGATGTGGATGATAAAATATACCCCAGTAAATACTTACGAATAAACAATCTCGGATAAAAATGAGATTGTGATATTTCCCTTACCTTAGGTCCGACTTGCTTTGTAAGTGTCCGAACCTCCTGTATAATGATTTAAATCATGTTATTGACTTATTACAGAATCATATTCATTGTTATGATATCATATATGGTTCACTTATGACATTATATTACCCGTTCTTTTGTAAATTCCATGTTAAAGAAGCGTTTTTGGTAAAATCGTTTCATTTATCGTAGGTGTTTTGACTTGTTGTTCTTGACATCATTATTACTTATATCATGATTTACTTACTTCCAGAATATAAAATATGATTTATATATCATATATATTCAGTATATATATATATATAATAGATAGATAAATGAAATGAAAAACACCGCTCATGGAGACGGTAGTCCGTACGTACGCATGAGCGCTGTTTTACTTTCCTTATTGTCTTGAAATGGAAGTAAGTAGATGACATACATATATATATACATAAATCCAGTAGCTTTATAATTTCATATATTTCATTATTATTTCTTATATATACTTTATAATCATTCTTAAATTGGTTAACATGGAGAATGAATCTCATCGCGTCGTGGAGACGGTATTCCGTACGTACGCACGAGCGATGATATCATTTCCATAAATATTGAACTGAATTGGAGTGGATTATACAATATATCAGAATCAATATGATGTTGTAATAACTATGTATAGTTATTCTTTACACCATTATACCCATCCATGTAAGGTGGTGGTGGAAAATAGATTACACCACGGCGTGGAGACGGTATTCCGTACGTACGCACGCGCGGTGATTTCTTTTTCCGTAGGATGGATAGATGGTGAAATAGGGTTTTTTCATACTTATAATAACATATCAGTATATGAGTGATACTGATGTTATTACTTCATAATGAAACAACCTAAGAAGAAGAAGTGGAAGAAGAAATAAAGATGAAAGAATTGGTAACGGTAATTACCTCTTCTTTGAAGTGCCTCTTTGAGACCTCCTCTTAGGGCACTAGAATTGGTCTTTGAGGAAGACCAGAACCTCTAGGATGTTTCTAGGGAAGTGGAGAAGAGATTTTGGCAGGGGTTGGCCGAGCTTGAGTGCTCAAAATGGTGTGAGGAGGAGGGGGAGGAGGTGTCCTTTTATAAGGGAGGAGAGGGGCACCTTAGGAATATCTCAAAATATTATTTTATATTAAAGTAAAAATCGGTTTATAATGGTTCCAAAGGGTCTTATTTCGAAGCTAAAGTGGGGATGGGTCGAAATCCTATCAACCAATAGGGTTTAGACAAGTTTAGGGTATTATTTTAACCTTATCAATTAGATTTAACTATATGTTAAATAATTTAACTTTTACCGTGTCTTTTTGTTTTCTTTCACTATATGGTTAATAAACTTACTATAACATGCCAAACGAACCCCAAATTGTATATTATTAATACATATATCCTTATCTAAGTCATTTGGCCGAACCTTAGATTTTTTAGGAATAAAATAACAATTAATAATATAATATTTGATTTAAAAACTATTTTGTGTCAATTTTGACACTATTTGATATATGATTTTTGTGAAAGTTATAACAGAATTATATGTTCGAACCAAGTTGATTAAATCAACACTAATATATCATAGTAACCTAGAAAATTAGTGTAATTCAAAAAAATTCTCAAATTACATTTATTTTGGTGTTTATAACATCAATTATGTCAATATTTCATAAATAAGATAATTACTGCATCATCTTTGTGTCATAAATTAATTAAATTATTTGATGTATAAAATTTACAAATAAAATACCATCATTTAGGAAATCTTTTTAGCTTTCTAATGAATATTTATAGTCGAATTTATCTTATGTATAACCCCATATTAAAAATGATTTACTTATTAAACTTTGATTTTAACTATTTTAACCCTTCTTTAAATAAATTAATAATAAATGTCCTAATCTAATCCAAGTGGGCTTAAATGGTCATATTTTATTCCTAAGTTTGTTTTTGGTCGAATTACACTTGTCCAATAGAATTAGGACATGTTTTAGGGTAATATTAATATCATATTTACCCTTAGTTACCTTATTTACTATTAACCGTGGTAAAAAAAATAAAAAATTACTATTCACCAAAAAATTATTTTCATCTCATTGAACCACATTTTAGTCCTTGATATTAACCGTGTCTCTCGGATTTTCAAAATTCCATTCACAGAAGCGGTAAAATTAAGTTTTATGCAAAATTCAGTTTTTAACCTACCACTTAGTAGTTTCACTATTCATCAAAAATTGATGTTTTTCAGAACAATGCCAAAATTTCATCCCAAGCTATATTTCATATTCCGAATTCAAAAATGAAGTCTATTTTACCAAATTCATAACATAAAAGTTGCATTAATTAATTTTATAATTAAATCCCGCTGTTAAAACAAATAGCGTGTTTTTAAGAAACAATATCTATCAAAAGATTGACACTTGTTTATGTCTAGTTTAAATGTGAAATTACATCCAATGACCAACATTGTATTAAATTGTAAAAATATATTCTAAATATACTTTAAAACCACTCAAATTAATGATTTATCAATATTAATTATTTCGATTAAAAAAGTTGTTTTTAATTATAATTTAGTAATTTTCACTATTC
Source organism: Viscum album (assembly GCA_963277665.1). NCBI lineage: Eukaryota > Viridiplantae > Streptophyta > Magnoliopsida > Santalales > Viscaceae > Viscum > Viscum album. The sequence continues at coordinate 99,153 of CAUJRU010001767.1, forward strand.
ATCAGAATATGAAAGTTATCCGAAAAGTACCAAAATTTCACCTTAGGCTAAATTCGATACTCCGAATCCAAAAATAAAGTTCATTTTGAAAAATAAGATTTACTGGATTTCAAAAAGTGGTTATTACTATTCATAACGGCTAGTTTTAATAATATTTTTATAGCATATCGTTGTTTAGTGAAACTCGGTATTGCGTACTACACATGCTATCGAGGAAAGTCGCGATTGCGTGTAATGCAAGTCAAGTCAAGGATGTGTGTTGTGCAATCTCCTTTTGGTGTAGCGTACAACACAAGACATTAATAAAATTAAAAAGAATATTTTTTTATAAAATCTTGGGCTGTTACATTCTACCCCCCTTAAAATGAATTTCGCCCTCGAAATTCGTCGGGGGTTATAAATGGTTTACTATTTGAAAGTTTCTTTAATAGAAACCCACATCGTAAAAGGGAATACCAAAACTTGGCTTTAAAAACTAAAGTATGAAATGTAACGATTACCCAAATAAACTAATCACTGGGTTTCCACATAGGTGAAAATATGGATATGGAAGAGAAATCTAACCATCATGTTCTAATGGAGAGTGGTAGAGAACATGGCTATGGAAAATCCAGTAATCACAAATCCATAAATTTGTGACGATCTAAGGTACCATCTAATTCATTAGGTATAAGATCACTAGGACAACATTTTTGGTTTTCAAGATCACTTCCCTAAAGTTGAAAATTTGAATTAGAATAAATACTTACTTTATTTTGATACAATATCACTGTTGTTCGTGCCTTTAACAATTTCCACTTCATCTCTTAAATAAATGAAGTTGAATTTGTTATTCGTGAAGTGTTAGCAGATCATGTGATAGAATGACGGGTCATTCCATCTGTCTCAAAAGGTTAGCAAAATTTATATACATAAGTCGATCTATAGTGGGATTAATCATATATGGTTCCTAAAATGGACTTATACTTCATATATCATACTGCTTAATATAATAAAACTAGTTTCTACTAAACAGGGACTTCCTGTAGGCCAGTGGTAGGCGATAAAGGCCAGTCGCACTTCGGTTGTGGGTTCGATTCCCACAGCCTTGTCCGAAGCGATGGGCTGTCGCCCGTCCTGCAGGTTGTCCTTTTTATAAAACTATATTACTATAACATCCCATCAATAATATCGAAAAAAAATTTCTATCCTTAAACAATACTAACTTAAGTCCAACACAATCCATTCCAATCTTTAGGCTTATCCATAATACTGCAGTCCACTCTCATAACATAGTGAAAACAATTACCCGAGATTTAATATCATCGTTTATCCCCATATATCATAAGATATGTTTTGTTGGTCACATTCCAAACATTCAAAGTCCTTAATCATGTATACTCTTGAATACCCATTGAACCTTAGTGAAAACTTGAATGCAGTTAAAAGTTAACACTTTACACATACCAAAATCCTAAAAATTATTTATACTCAAACCATGATATCACTTAGTCCTTATATCAATCATGAGCTCATGAATACAATCAAACATCTCATTATCTTCTTATCCTTTCATTATGCACTTATCATCTACTTTCCAAAATATTTGAATCACTTTTCATAGTTATTCGTACCTTAAAATTATTGAAAACCACAATAGACCAATACTTAAATATTTCAATACACCATAAAAGTACCTCAACAACATTATTCTTGAATACCAAAACACTTAAGTCCATCCACATCAATGATTATCCTGGAATAAGTCTTTCCTTGATTTAGAAGTAACTTTTTAGGTCAGGGCATTGAGTTGGGTAATGCCCATGTTCTCCACAAGTAAGACATTGAACTCCATAACAGTCTGTCACTCTATGACCCTTTTCTCCACACAGATAACATCGGTCCCTCCATTTGAGGTATTCCTCAAGGTTCTTCTTCCCTTCTTTAGAAATCTCAATCTTACTTTCTTTATGCTCCTCAACATGCGAACATGCATAATAGTCTATCTTCCTCTTCTTTGAAGAATTAGTCATACCACTAAATTTCACCTTGTTAATCATATATCACGATGATTGATTCGGCATAATCACAACATCTTTCTCTCTAGGCATTACACAATTTTGTTGCTCATAGTCACCAATTTGTCCATTGGATTCAGTGTTAACTGAATTCCTTTTGGTTCCCTCCATTAACTAAAACACAAAAATAATTTTGTGAGAATCAAAAATCATGCTAGAGAAAACAACATAGTAAAGGGAAAGTATCCTCAATACCTAACTTCTTAGGTTTAATCTAATATCATTACCATAGTTCTAGTAATATATCCTATACGTATACTTATCCTTAGGGACATCCCTAGACATACCTTAGAAATATCTCTAGGAATCTCACTAACGTTTTCGCATCCTAGTTTCCAAAGGTTGACTAAACCTTTCCTCTGATACCAACTGTAGCGGTCTGGAATTACTTCCAGTGGACTATAATTGATACCTATCAGGGCACTCCATGGGTGGCTACACCCCCTGGGCGGGACACACCACCATCCCCAGTGGCAGCCATTTTCTCATGAAGCCCTTGGGCGGAGAGCCATGCTTCGTCCAACGCTCACATGTGAGAGTTCCCAAGGATCGGATACATTCCTACCTCCTTTGCCTCTGATACCAACTGTAGAGACCCGTATCCTGACGTACATGGACATTACATTACTTTTGCGGAAAACTTAGTACATTACAAAAACACACACACAAGGATCGTATTAGTTTAGTGTCTTTGGAAACTCGGAACGTAAACTTCTAATTGTGGTGGAAGATCTTCAACATCTCCCATAAAGATCATCCTTTTTATACCTAAAACCTTTCTTTATATCCTGGGGAAAAGAAAACATAAAAGGGTGATCTCAAATGCTCAGTAAGGGTAAACAAAGGAAATATCAATCACATAATTTTCATAAGAACATAACATTTTTTTGGAAATGTTAACCTGCAAAAGAGAGCATAATTTCATAACATGGGATATATCATAGTGGTGAAATGAAATCAGAACATAAAACATTACTCATTGTGGCATACACATATAATCATAGAGAATCATTTCTTGTTAGTCAAGACTCATTGCCAAGACTATCTTAGTGGACAAAGTCCCTTTCTGAATCGAGTAATCCTCGTTTCAGTCCTGTTTCACTGAACCGGTATAACCTACCATTCCAGCCATGTCTATCTCATGAGATATAAAATCTTTACCCAATGCATTGGAGGGAGATATAGGTCCCACCCATCTTATAATGAATCCTTTCTTATGTGTGCCACATAATCATAAATCATACATCATCGCATAACACATGTAACAAAAATGGGATTCTTGAAACATCATGACATCATAAAACAAATCATATAAGGTAAATGACTTCATAAAAATAATTCCCTCACAGCATAATCAAATCAATGTAATAATAGGGATAAAAACAGAACCCTATATTATCTTAGATGGAAAATAATTTTGATAAAACACTTGAACTCCATTCTTGAGGAAAATATCTTATCTACTTCAAAAACACTTTTCTTTTCTTAACATGTCATGCAATTATAAACTAAAAGAATTTGATTAAAAATAAACTTGAAAACTTGTAAAGGATGCTTCTTGGAAATAATGTTTTCAAAATCCATTCATGCCGCATAAGTTAAAAAAAACATTCTTCTCGTACTTTTGTCGAAAAAGTCAAAAAGTACCACGTACGAAAAATGACAAAAGATTCCTTTCATACATATTACTAAAAACTCACCGAAGGGTAAAAATGGATTTAAACAATTGTATGTGGATGGAAATAATATTACATATTGATGAAACATGGATGTTGATGATAAAATATACCCCAGTAAATACTTACGAATAAACAATCTCGGATAAAAATGAGATTGTGATATTTCCCTTACCTTAGGTCCGACTTGCTTTGTAAGTGTCTGAACCTCCTGTATAATGATTTAAATCATGTTATTGACTTATTACAGAATCATATTCATTGTTATGATATCATATATGGTTCACTTATGACATTATATTACCCGTTCTTTTGTAAATTCCATGTTAAAGAAGCGTTTTGGGTAAAATCGTTTCATTTATCATAGGTGTTTTGACTTGTTGTTCTTGACATCATTATTACTTATATCATGATTTACTTAATTCCAGAATATAAAATATGATTTATATATCATATATATTCATTATATATATATATATAATAGATAGATAAATGAAATGAAAAACACCGCTCATGGAGACGGTAGTCCGTACGTACGCATGAGCGCTGTTTTACTTTCCTTATTGTCTTGAAATGGAAGTAAGTAGATGACATACATATATATATACATAAATCCAGTAGCTTTATAATTTCATATATTTCATTATTATTTCTTATATATACTTTATAATCATTCTTAAATTGGTTAACATGGAGAATGAATCTCATCGCGTCGTGGAGACGGTATTCCGTACGTACGCACGAGCGATGATATCATTTCCATAAATATTGAACTGAATTGGAGTGGATTATACAATATATCAGAATCAATATGATGTTGTAATAACTATGTATAGTTATTCTTTACACCATTATACCCATCCATGTAAGGTGGTGGTGGAAAATAGATTACACCACGGCGTGGAGACGGTATTCCGTACGTACGCACGCGCGGTGATTTCTTTTTCCGTAGGATGGATAGATGGTGAAATAGGGTTGTTTCATACTTATAATAACATATCAGTATATGAGTGATACTGATGTTATTACTTCATAATGAAACAACCTAAGAAGAAGAAGTGGAAGAAGAAATAAAGATGAAAGAATTGGTAACGGTAATTACCTCTTCTTTGAAGTGCCTCTTTGAGACCTCCTCTTAGGGCACTAGAATTGGCCTTTGAGGAAGACCAGAACCTCTAGGATGTTGCTAGGGAAGTGGAGAAGAGATTTTGGCAGGGGTTGGCCGAGCTTGAGTGCTCAAATTGGTGTGAGGAGGAGGGGGAGGAGGTGTCCTTTTATAAGGGAGGAGAGGGGCACCTTAGGAATATCTCAAAATATTATTTTATATTAAAGTCAAAATCGGTTTATAATGGTTCCAAAGGGTCTTATTTCGAAGCTAAAGTGGGGATGGGTCGAAATCCTATCAACCAATAGGGTTTAGACAAGTTTAGGGTATTATTTTAACCTTATCAATTAGATTTAACTATAAGTTAAATAATTTAACTTTTACCGTGTCTTTTTGTTTTCTTTCACTATATGGTTAATAAACTTACTATAACATGCCAAACGAACCCCAAATTGTATATTATTAATACCTATATACTTATCTAAGTCATTTGGCCGAACCGTAGATTTTTTAGGAATAAAATAACAATTAATAATATAATATTTGATTTAAAAACTATTTTGTGTCAATTTTGACACTATTTGATATATGATTTTTGTGAAAGTCATAACAGAATTATATGTTCGAACCAAGTTGATTAAATCAACACTAATATATCATAGTAAACTAGAAAATTAGTGGAATTCATAAAAATTCTAAAATTACATTTATTTTGGTGTTTATAACATCAATTATGTCAATATTTCATAAATAAGATAATTACTGCATCATCTTTGTGTCATAAATTAATTAAATTATTTGATGTCTAAAATTTACAAATAAAATACCATCATTTAGGAAATCTTTTTAGATTTCTAATGAATATTTATAGTCGAATTTATCTTATGTATAACCCCATATTAAAAATGATTTACTTATTAAACTTTGATTTTAACTATTTTAACCCTTCTTTAAATAAATTAATAATAAATGTCCTAATCTAATCCAAGTGGGCTTAAATGGTCATATTTTATTCCTAAGTTTGTTTTTGGTCGAATTACACTTGTACAATAGAATTAGGACATGTGTTAGGGTAATATTAATATCATATTTACCCTTAGTTACCTTATTTACTATTAACCGTGGTAAAAAAAATAAAAAATTACTATTCACCAAAAAATTATTTTCATCTCATTGAACCACATTTTAGTCCTTGAAATTAACTGTGTCTCTCGGATTTTCGAAATTTCATTCACAGAAGCGGTAAAATTAAGTTTTATGCAAAATTCAGTTTTTAACCTACCACTTAGTAGTTTCACTATTCATAAAAAATTGATGTTTTTCAGAACAATGCCAAAATTTCATCCCAAGCTATATTTCATATTCCGAATTCAAAAATGAAGTCTATTTTACCAAATTCATAACATAAAAGTTGCATTAATTAATTTTATAATTAAATCCCGCTGTTAAAACAAATAGCGTGTTTTTAAGAAACAATATCTATCAAAAGATTGACACTTGTTTATGTCTAGTTTAAATGTGAAATTACATCCAATGACCAACATTGTATTAAATTGTAAAAATATATTCTAAATATACTTTAAAACCACTCAAATTAATGATTTATCAATATTAATTATTTCGATTAAAAAAGTTGTTTTTAATTATAATTTAGTAATTTTCACTATTCATCAGAATATGAAAGTTATCCGAAAAGTACCAAAATTTCACCTTAGGCTAAATTCGATACTCCGAATCCAAAAATAAAGTTCATTTTGAAAAATAAGATTTACTGGATTTCAAAAAGTGGTTATTACTATTCATAACGGCTAGTTTTAATAATATTTTTATAGCATATCGTTGTTTAGTGAAACTCGGTATTGCGTACTACACATGCTATCGAGGAAGGTCGCGATTGCGTGTAATGCAAGTCAAGTCAAGGATGTGTGTTGTGCAAGCTCCTTTTGGTGTATCGTACAACACAAGACATTAATAAAATTAAAAAGAATATTTTTTTATAAAATCTTGGTCTGTTACACGAAGTGTTCTATGGTGGTCTTAGTCATTGATGTCGGAGTTGAGGCGTGGGCCCCACGTGCTGTATTTTATGCTGTGAGCAATGTTTTGTGACTTTTTCATCAGACGTTCTTTCGGGGTGAATGAGTAGTCTTTTTGGCGTTTCTTTTTGAGGTAATCACGATGGCACAGTTCACCCAACCTCATTTGCGACCGAGGTGTGGGCCCCACAAGACCCCATAGGGGAATAAAACATTATTGAATATCATCATTGTCAGGAGTCTATTTCCAGCGAGCGAGTACCCTATCTCGCGTGTTTTTCCATGAGGATTACAACGGTGTAATCTGTTTGGGCGTGCATAGCCTATTTCGAGATCTCATTAAATGTGGAAATTTGAAAGGTCGTTCTTCGGAGGTTTCTTTGACGCACTCCGTCCCACCACATGATCGCGATGTTAGCGACACCCAGTGATGGCACGGTCAGCGTGGAGTTATTGGACCATTTCTGGGCTTACTCTCCAGCAGGGTTGGCCAGTGGGTTACCTATTGAGCTTAGGGTTTACCCTCCACCAGGGCTGGTCAGTGGCTTACCCATAGATTTTTGGGTTTACCATCCACCAGGGCTGGGTAGTGGGTCACAAAACAACTTTTCAAGGTTTACCCTCCAGCATTGCTGGGCAGTGGGTCACCTGACGACCTTTCTGGGTTCACCCTCCATCAGTGCTGTGCAGTGGGTCACCCAACGATATTTTGGGGTTTACCCTCCAGTTCGGTCAGGCAGTGTGTTTCCCAACAATGGAATCTTTTAGACTCATCCCTTCCAATGAGGCTAGTCAGTTTCTTTTCCTCTGTGGTTACCAGAGTGGGACTTTTGGTTGTACAGTTTAGCGATGTGGCATCTTTGACATGCTGGATTGTTGGGCATTAGTGATGTCTACCCTTAGAGCTGTTAGCGACTTATTCTGGTCTAATCATGTAGATGGAGATCCCCTTACGCACTCGTTCATGTTTCTTGTTGATCATAGTTATATATACACCCTAATTTTGTTCCCAGACCATGGGTCTAGTTACTCTCCTTCTAGTAGCGGTGAAGACATGTGGGGTATGCCATGTGCTTTCCGTGTCTATCTCTTCTTGATTGGGACGAGTCTACTTCCTTTATTTTGATGGGTTGATCTGCACTCACTATATTGTACTCATTCATTATTTTGTCAATCATTTACCATGTAGTACCTCTTTTTGTGATCACTCGATATTTCGGGGCATCCTACTAAGTATCCTTATACTCACCCTTGTTGGGCTTTGCCCGAACTTGGTGTTCCCTTGCAGACGACGGACATGTCGATTGAGACTATAGAGGATCGTAGAGGACACATGAGATCGTGCTGCGTTCATTGGATGTAGTAGGAATTTTAGGTGTGAGAAACACCATCTTTTTTCTTTCGTTTACCTATTTCAAGGTTGTGGCACCTTTCAGGTTGGGCGCATGGTTTCCCCCTTTTTCGGATCAGTATCTGTTAATACTTTTCCACACTTTACTCTTTTCTATTTAGAGGATGATGCATGACTGTGGTTGGCTTATAGTTATTTGTACATTGGATTCCTGTTTAACATTGAACTTATTCATTGAGTGGGTTGTGTGTTTGTGTGAACATGTACCTAGGAAAAGGCCTCCATGAGATTGTTATTCCTTCGGCGCTTGTCGCCAGACCCTGGCCTATGGAAGAGGGTTTGGGGTAGTTGCGGCTCGAGACTAGTAGGGTTGGGTCGTGACAATATAATTGATATATTATTACATTATAATGATTAATATGTAATTAATATCACATATAATGATTAACTCCATCATTATAACCAATATTAATAGATTATAATGAAAAAAAACTAAATCGGTTTGTGGTTGTTATAATTCACACGTATTCACAAATTATTAATACCCTTAAAATTTGATGGCAGTATAAATTGATCTAGGTGATTATATTACCTTAGTTATATCACAATATATTTAGAATACTAGATTTATTATAGCATCATGGTTTTATTATTTTTGAGAAAATAGAAGAATGAACAAAATATTAACACATAAAAAATGATACATCTTCTTCCATTTATCGCCTTTGAAAAATACCTATATACCGCTATGAAGGGTGTTTTTCTAAAAAAAAGAATTAATGAATGTGGATAGTGATTCAAGGAAGAGGCTTGGATAGATGTTGGACAATATATAATGCTTTGGAAGTGTCAATATTAGATTGAAATTGGTTCTTTTTTATACGAGAGGGGTGGTAACCATTGGAAAGTTTTAAAATTTTAAATAAGTATAAATTATTTTATCAATAAAAGTGGCTCAATCCTGAGATATGTGGAAGGAAATATGCATATAGATCAGAATAATATCATCAAATAGTTTTGTGACCTATATTGAGTTTCGTTTAAACTTACCATTTCGGTTTACCCTTAATTTTTCTCTTTTATTTTTCAAAGAAGTAATAACATTTTAATAGTCAAGAAGTTATTAATTATACTTATATGGGGTAAATTTCCAAATATTGGATACATAATGTACCATTACACCTTATCATAATAAATTTTTTATTTTATTTTATTTAGATAATATAATAAATAATTATTTCTATAAAACATCAATTTTGACAATTTTTACACTATTTGTTTTATTAAATTTAAATAAAATCTAAACAGAGATATAACTTCAAAAAAAACGATTAAATAGTTTAATAACATGGCATATTAATCTATAAAATTAGTGGGTGACAAAAATTATGTCATATATGTTTTATTTTAATATTTATAATATCATTTATTTAAATCCTTTATTAATATAGGAATCACTTAATCATCGTTATGTCATAAGTAAATTTATATATTTATTATCTGAAAATTATTTATAAAAGAACATTATGTAGAATATAGTTTATATTTATAATGAGTATTTATTTTCTATGATATCATGTAACACCCTGAGATTTTATGAGAAATATTTTGTTTTAAGGTATTATGTTATTTGAAACACCAATGGAATCATTAACTAAACGCAACACTGTCTTGGATTGTGTTATACACACGTGAAAACTTCCTCGACAGCATGTGTTTTACGCAATATCGAGTTTCACTAAACAACGATATGTTATTAAAATATTATATAAACTAATCGTTATGAATGTTAATACCCACTTTTTAAAATTTTATAAATGAGATCTTTCAAAATGGACATCATTTTTGGATTTTGAATATCGAAATTAGCTTAGGTTAAATTTTTGGTATTTTTCTGTAATATTTCAATTTTTGAGGATTAGTGAAAAACACTAATTTATAGATTAAAAACCGAATTTTTATTTAATTAATTAATTATTTTATTTAAATTTATTTTAGGTAAAAATAGATGCATAATACCAATATAAGTTCAATGTAATTCATTGAAGTCATTTTATAATTATTTTAGATATATAAAAAATTTTATTAAACTTTTTACCGTCTTTTACCCACCTCCTAGGAGCAATTGCAAATTTACATAAAACATAATTTTACCGCTTCTTTGAGTTGAATTTCAAAAATCCGAGAGACATGTTTGACATCATTAAATAAAATGTGGTTCAACGAGATGAAAATATTTTTAGGTGAATAGTAACTTTTCACTTTTATTTACCACGGTTAAAAGTAAATATGGTAATTAAGCGTAAAAATGATATTATTATTACCCGGACACATTTCCCAATTCTATTGGAGAAGTGTAAATTGACCAGAAACAAAATTATTAATTAAATATGACCCTTTAGGTCCACTTGGATAAGATTAGAACATTTATTATTATTTAATTCAAAGGACAGTTAAAAGAATTAAAATCAAAGTTTAATAACTTTAACATTTTTAATATAGGGTCATACATATGATAAATTCTACAATAAATATTCATTAAAAATATAAAAATATATCCTACATGATTGTATTTTGTTTATAATTTTTATACATTAAATAAATTAATTTATTAATTACACAATGATGATGGAGTAGTTATCTTATTAATGATATATTAAAATAATTGATATTATAAATACCCAAATAAATGTAATTTTAAACTTTTATGAATTCCAATAATTTTGTACGTTAATATAACATATTAGGGTTTGTTAGATGAATTTTTTTCAAAGTAATAATGTTCTTATGAATTTAACAAAAAAATCAAATAATGTCACAATTGGCAGAAAATAATTATTAAAACAAATATTATATTATTAATTGTTATTATATTTTAAAAAATATATGGTTCGGCCAAATGACATAGATATGGTTATATATATTAATAGAGAACCACATGGGGTTTTTCTGCTTGTTATTGTAGGTTTATTAACCATATAATATAAAAATTCAACGAGACATGGTCAATGTCAAACAAGTTAACTAAGAGTTTAATATAAATAATAAGGTTAATATAGTGACCTAAACCTATCTAAAATCTAATGGTTCAAAGGATTTCTACCCATCCCTACTTTATCTTCGAAATAAATAAATTTGGACCGATTATAAACCGAATAATACTTTATTATAAAATAATATTTTATGTTTTTCTTAAGGTTCCCCTCTCCTCCCTTATAAAAGGGCACCTCCTCCCTCCCCTCTTTACAACATTTTGAGCCTTGAAGTTCAGACAGACCCAATAAATATCCCTTTTACACATCCCTATAAATGTACTAGAGGTATTGGTCTTCTTCAAAGACAAGCTTTAGTATCCTAAGTGGAGGTTTAAAAGAGGCGCATCAAAGAAGAGGTAATATCCTTTACAAATTATTTCAAATTCAATTCTTCTTCTACTTCTTCATCTTTTTTTTCATAATGAAATAATAACATAAGAATCACTCATATAATGATATGTTGTTATAAATATGAAACAACCCTACTTCACCTTCTATCCATCCTACGAAAAACAAAATTAATGTGCATGCATACGTACATAATACCGTCTCCACGTTGTGGTGTAATCTGTTTTTCCAACCCCACCTTTCATGGATGGGTATAATTGTGTAACGAATAACTATATATTGTTATTATGAAATAATTAAAACTCTGAGATAATCCATCAATCACTTTAATAAAATTTTATAATCATGGGAATTATACCATCGCTCGTGCGTACGTACGACCTACCGTCTCCACAATGTGATGCAACTAATTATACATTATCTAAATTGAATAATGATTATATAAATGAATTGAATGAAAAAATATGAATATATTATACTAATACCATTCTTTTAATGATGTAGTTATAACCTAAAAATAAGAATAATAATTTATTCGACAAAACACACATAATAACATAAAGCAATGAACACCTGAATAAAAAGTAATAATGAAATATCACTAATAAGAAGATAAGAATATGACCATATATGATATCATAATAATGAAATTGATTCTAAAATAATTCAATGAAATTATTTAAAACATTATACAGGAGGATCAGATACATACGAAGCATATCGGTCTTAAGGTAAGGGAAAGTCTTGAAAATCTCAATTTTTATCCGAGATTATTTATACTTTGGTATTTACTGATGCATATTTATCATCCACATCCATGTTTCCTAAATATGTAATATTATTTCTATACCCCTAGAAATTTTTAAATCCAATTTTACCTATTGGCGAGTTTTTATTAAATGATATGAAATGAAATGGGGAATTATTCTTATCAATTCCCTAATCCAAGGATTATTGATGATGATCGACGTCAAAATACTGTTAAGGCCAAAGACAAAGGAAAGTCACCTAAAATTTTTATCGGCGATGTGGAGTATGATAACGAAGTGGTGAAAGGTACACTTACCATCCACTCTAATGTATAAAATGTTTTATTTGATTCTAGATTAATCAACTCTTTTTTTCTGAAAAATTTTCTAAGGGTATAACCGTACTACCTCAACAATTAGCTGTTGAGTTACCTGTGACAACTCCTAATGGCACAACAGTTTCATAAAAAGATTATAATTCATCTCCAATTGACATTTTTGGGAAAGTGCTTCATGAAAATCTTGTGATCATTCATAAAGTTTAATTTTATGTGATTCTTGGTATGTATTGAATTTCTTTATGTGGAGATCATATCGATTGACAATGAAGCAAAGTCACATTTCGTATTCCTGATCAATCTATGGTCATCTATCGATGAAAGAATGACTAAAACCTTCTAGTGTAAATTTCTTCCATATTATGGGTCTTGATACCAATAAATTAAGGTTATTTATCTCAAATGGTTGGTGGGAAACTCATGATTAAGAATATGCCCATTTTACAAGAGTTTGATGATGTATTTTCAAAGGAATTTCCATGTCTTCCAACAAATTGTGACGTTCAGTTTTCAATAGAACTCATACAGGGTGCTATACCCATTTCAAAGACACCTTATAGATTGGCCCCAATTGAATTGTAGGAATTTATGAAGCATGTCCAAGAGAATCTTGATAAGGGATTCATACACCCTAGTGCATCACCTTGGGGAGCACCTGATCTGTTTCTTAAAAAGAATGATGGACAATGAGATTCTGCATTGATTATCGAGAACTTAACAAGATCATTATCAAGAACAAATATCCTCTCTCATGAATTGATGACTTATTTGACCAACTATGCGGATCTCAATACTTTTCCAAGATTGATCTTCATTTAGGGTATCATCAATTACAGGTCAAAAGGGAGGATATACCAAAAACAACTTTATGTAAAAGGCATGGACACTATGAATTTATAGTGATGCCATTTGGTCTTACTAATTTTCTTGCTATCATCATGGATCTAATGAATAGAGTCTTTAGAGGCTATATTGATAAGTTTTTAGTAGTCTATATAGATGATATTATTTTCTATTCAAAGAGAAAGGAAGAATATGATGATCACTTGAGAATTGTATTAATGACCCTAAGAAAAGAGAATCTTTATGTCATGTTAATCAAGTGAGAATTTTTTCTTCAAAAAGTGTCATTTTTTGTTCACATAATCTCAAAAGGGGGATATCTGTGGATCCAGAAAAAATAGAGGTTACCAAAAGATGGTCGAGACCAATAATAGTAACTGGGATCTGATGTTTTCATAGTTTGGCTGGATATTATTGACGTTTTTTGAAAGCCTTTTCATGATTATATAATCCACTCACAAGGTTGACTCAGAAAGGAGTAATGTTAGTTTGGATGGCGGAGTGTGGAGAGAATTTCGAGGAGTAAAAAAAAGATTATCCAGTGCACCTTTGCTGAAACTGCCTTGTAGTGGAGAAAGGTTTGTGATCTACAGTGATGCATCCAAGAAGGTATTGGGGTGTGTTCACATGAGAAACGATATGGTAATAGCTTATGCCCCATGACTATTGAAAATACATGAGAAATATTAGCTAACTCGTGATTTGGAGTTAGCTGGGGTAATATTTTCATTAATGAATTGGTGGAATTATCTTAATGGTGAATAGTGTGATATTTATACTGATCATAAAAGTTTAAAGTATATTTTCACACCAAAGGAGCTGAATATGTTCCCAAGAAGATGTTTGGAGCGGATTAAGTATCATGACTACTCAATTAATTACCACCCTAGGAAAGAAAACAAGGTGGAAGACGCATTAAGTTGGCATGACCATGCTAGCTTATCATTGATGAGGATCACAAAAGATCCAATATTTATGGATTTAAAAAGGATGAATCATGGAGTTATAATGGAAGGGGAAAATCTTATCTTTATCAAATGAATGTTCAACCATATATACAGGTGAAGAATAAAGAGGCATCTAAAGGAGATGTAGAGTTACAAAAGAAGGTGAGGAATATTCCTGGATTCCGCATCAATTACGATGAAATAATATGGTTTCGGATTCAATTATGTGTTCCTCCCACCCAAGAATTAAATAAGTAAAATTTTGGATGAAGATCATAGTTCTTCATTCTCTATTCACCATGGAATAACTAACTCTTATAGGGACCTGAAAGAGTACTTCTGGTGTGATGGCACGAAAATATATGTTGCTGAATAGGTCTCTCGATGCTTGGTTTTTCAACATGTTAAAGTTGAGAGACGAATGTCTAATGGGATGTTAAAACCATTACCCATACTAGAATGGAAATGGGAAAAAATCACTATGGCCTTTGTCATTGGACTTCCAACAACATCCAAAGACAATAATGCTCTATGGGTTACAGTTTATCGTCTTACCAAGTCGGCACACTTCATTGCTTTTAGAGACGATTTATTTCTTGGTCATATTTCCAGGATATATGTGAAGGAAGTGGTATGATTGCATGGAGTAACATTTTCCATTCTATCTAATCAGGATATGAGGTTTACCTTGAAGTTTGGGCTATGTCTTCTACAAACACTAGATACAGAGTTGTGTTTTAGCACTACTTATCATCCTCAGACATATGGTTAGTCTGAGAGGACAATTCAAACTCTAGAAGACATGTTAATATCTTAATATATGGATTTCAATGGTGGTCATATTTACAACAACATTTGGTGTAATTTTTTAATAATAATAGCTTTCACTATAGTATTTAGATGGATCCTTAGGAAGATATCTATAGAAAGAAATGAAGAACTCAAACATTCTTGGATGAAGTAGGGAAATGAAAGCTATTAGGACCTAATCTTGTTGATGAGATGGAAAAAAGGACAGATCTATTCAACATCCTATAAGATCATATTAGAGTCGAAAAAAATCATGCTGACAACCAAATATAAGACCTAGATTTTGAAGTCGGTGATAAATTGTTCTTATGAATATCTCATTGGAAGAGAGTAATGAGATTTTGAAAAAAGGGAAGGCTGACCCCTAGGTATATTAGTCATTTCAAAATAGTAGATCATGTTGGGAAGGTAGATTACCGACTGGCGCTTCCAAAGAATCCCTCTCATGTTAATGATGTTTTCCATGTATCTCTCTTGAGAAAGTAAACATCCGATCCTTCACACATACTAAGATCAGAAGTTGTTCCACTAGAGCAAGATCTTTCTTTTAAAAAACAGCCTATAGAGATTCTGGATAATAGTGAAAATGTAATATGAAACATGACCACTCGCTTGGTTAATGTTTAATGGAGGAACAACTAATTAGAAGAAGCTACATGGTAACTTGAGGATATGATGATGGAGATGTATCCTCATCTCTTTGTTACGAATTAACAAATTTCAAGGGGAAATTCATTTTAAAGGGGGTTGAATGTAACACCATAAGATTTTAAGTGAAATATTTTGTTTTTATGTATTATTTAATATAAAACACCAAAGGAATCTTTCACTTCACACAAAACTGTCTTGGGCTGCGTTACATGCAAGATCAACCTTCCTCTATAGCTTGCATTGTACACAATAGCGAGTTTCACTAAACAATGATATATTTTTAAAATATTATATAAACTAGCCATTATGAATAGTAATACCCACTTTTTGAAATTTTATAATTTTTATCATTCAAAATGGACATCATTTTTTGATTCGGAATATCGAAATTAACATAGGGTGATTTTTTGGTATTTTTCTAAAAACATTAAATTTTTGATGAGTAGTTAAAAAAACGAGTGATAGTTTAAAAAACGAATTATTATTTAAATAATTAATTATTTTATTTAAATTTATTTTAGGTCATAATAGATTCATAATACCTATATATGTTCAGTGTTATTTGTTGGAGTAATTTTATAATAATATTAGATATATAAGAATTTGTATCGAACTTTTTACAACCTTTTACACACCTCTTAGAAGCATTTTCAAATTTACATAAAAATTAATTTGACTTCTTCTGTGAGTTGAATTTCAAAAATCCGAGAGACATGGTTGATATAACTATATCTACTAAAGATGGATTCCTCCAGGCTGACGTGTCGCCTCCAGAAGTAGCCACGTCGCCAAAAAAAAAATTCTTCCTGCATTTACCCCAGGCTATCGGGCAGTTGTTGCCAGAATTTTTCTCCGAACTCCATCGCGACCTCCCACAACGTTGTGCTTACCTCCTCCTCCATCCAGGCTTAGGGTTTATTCTCAATAGAGTTCATTCGCGGACTTTATCCTCAATCATCTCTACGAGCTCGATGAGCTGCTGTCACGAGAATATTTCTCTGAGCTCCATGCCGACATCCCGCAACGCTGTGTTTACCACTTCATCTGTCAGGGTTTAGGGTTTCGACTCAACGGTGTTCATTCATGGACTACATCCTCAATCATCTCTACGTGCTCGATGCCTTCAATTATGCTCCCATTCCAACAACGGTTACGGTATCTAGGAATCTCAATTTAGAACACCGTTGTTCGATTCCTCTAAAACCCCCCGCATATCTTCTACCACTTCCTCCCCTCACTGAATCCCCTCTCCAGTCGCGACTCCACCTACGCGTGATCCGCCTTCGGCTCCTCTGAATTCATCTTGTCCGACTATGCTTTATCTTCGTCCAAAAATTTCACCAAGAACAGCCTGATAGCCTAGGGTAAATCCAGTGTCCTCTTGATTCTCTTTTTGAACCTATTTATTTTATGCTAAAGGTTTTTTAACATTAATTA